>CM076579.1:287077150-287246377 GCA_034641835.2 Pinus albicaulis | reverse complement strand
CCAAGTGCCTTTGTGCCGTAAAGAATCCCTTCTTTCCCTTAAGGCCCATTAAAGCGAGGAGACCATTGTTACGAGACTCTGGAGAGGTTTCCCTTTCCTTGGCGAGCTTTGCGAGACGTGGACAACCGGAGACCCGTTCGAAGGAAGCTGCGACGTCAGAACTTGGTTGTAACTTCTATTTGTTTATCATTTTAATAGATGACTATGATTATGGTTCCACTCCTTTTTCCATCATGTTAATGCGAGTAATATATTTTCTGACCGATGTTTAGTTACGTATGCTGGTTCCTATGCATGTATCTGTTCGTTTCTTCTGTGTGCAGGTGTTCATCCACAGAGATCGTGGAAGGATTGTGATCTGCCAGGGCTGAAGGACGGGGACATCTCTTCTTCAGATCTAGCGTTGGAATCCAGGTAGGCTCTTATCCCAAGTCTTTCATTTCATAACTAGGAGCTTGCGTCATAGCATTGTTTGTTTGTTGCTAGACCCCTGCTGGGCTAGTAGGGATCGCCTCTGTCCGCAGAGGGGATTTACCTCCTCAACAAATTGGCGACTCCGCTGGGGATCGTCCGGTTTTCCTTGTCCCGTTTATGATTGGTTCGCTTTGATAGTTTCTCCTTGCTTGATGAACCTTCTGGGTTGGATTCTTTCACTATTTTAGCTTCTTGGTTTGCTTAGCTTGTATTGGTCTACTTTTAGAGTAGCCTGTTTTTTAATTTTTATTGGAGAACTTGACTGGCGCGGGTTTTAACCCGACAGTCGCGCCACTTGGCGCTTGTTGCATTTGTCTGTCTCGCGCCAATCGGCCTCTGGCGCCAGTTTCAAGGCCACAGTCGCGCCACCCCTGTGACTTTTTTGAGTTTCTTCATTTCTTGGCTTTCTGAGCTTGACCAGTATTTTTCTTCTTGATTTTCTGATTGTCTGAGTGTGTTGGAGTCTTGTTTGACTGGAATTCACCGCTATCCTTTGGTTGTTTGCCTCTGTCTATCGATTTCACGATTTGAGCCCTAGGGCATCTAGTGGCATAGTGAATCGAGCCCTCCTTGGGAGTTTTGGTGTCTTGATTGTCCCGTCAACTTGTTGATTGATTCTCCATGCTCTCTTAACAGTCTTTGATCGTTTTGCTGCGTCTTTTGAGTGATTGTTCATTCCTTCATTCAGAATTCGTTTGCCTTTGCTGTGGACCTAGATCACACGGTCCATCGGAAGTTTTCAAGTCTTTCTTTGCTTTGAGGGACTTTGGGTCGATTTAGAGATTTGGTTGCTTGCTTCGTTGAGTGAATGTTGTTTGCTTCACTCTCTTAGATATCATTTCTCAAATTGTTCCTTTTGTTTTCAGTGCACATTAGCCATTAAACATTGAAAATCAAAAAAAATATATAATCTCTTTTGCTTTTGTTAAATTAGTGCAAATTGTGATCTTTTCCATATTGCTAGTGATTAGTGTTTGAATGAAAAGTGTGCAATTGCATTAGTTGCATTAGAGATATTCTTGTTTGTATTCCGTTCATTTCGTTTGTATAAAAGCTCTCAACTCTCATTTAACTAGTTTTCATCGAACGAAATGTTGCATCGTGGCATATAGCTTGCATTTAGGAGACACTACATACGATAGGGCCTGGAAATGGAAACTTAATTGAAGATCAACTGTAAAATTTATTCAATTAACCTAAGGCAACATTGGAACTTAACGCAACATATTTAGAAGGTCTAGGCTAGAGACGTGTTCCGGCGTCGTTAAACCTAGCAGCTGTCGTTCGCCTGTTGGCTTTAGACAGCGCTAGTACGGACTTGCGCTCCCGTACCGTCGCGTATATAAAGGGAGACCCCTCTAGGTTTTCAATCCTTTATCCACAGGAAGCCGAGTCTGCCGCCCTATACCCGTGATACACCGAACACAGCATTCGGGGAGACTACCTGCACGTACGGAAAGTCCTTGGTCGATTTCTCTTTCATTATTGAAACCAAGGTGTATATTGCAGTTCACGGATATTTGGTACACCCTTTGTGCCTAGTTTTTCCTGAGCAGTCATTTGGTCTTTTCTGACTCCCTAAACTTGAAAAGACCGTCAAGCGTTTGTCCTTTCACGCTTGTGTCAACTCTGAAAGAGATAGAGTCATCTTTTTATCGTTTCTCGACTCTTGAAACATGAAACGGTAGAATTTGTTTATTTTCCAATGTGGTAAAATCAATCTCCCACGATTACACACCCGTTTAGATATTGCTTGTGACTGTTTGATCGTGTCTTAACTCGTTTTCAGCCCGTGTGTGTGTGTGCTCTCTTCTTCTAGTCTTTTGTCACGGTGGCGGAACCCTCGGTTTCGTCTACTGGTAGTCCTTACACGGACGATTCTTCAGAGGCTTCTGAGCCTTCTGTTGAACCACAGCAGCCTGTTGTCTTCGAGTTCCCTGACGGGGGACCGGTCCTCGCCGAGCAACCCTTTGGAGAACCAGTTGAGTTCAACTGGCCCTTTTCGGACCCTGTGTCTGAATTGAGATTAGGAGCTGATTTCCTTTCTCTTACATCGGGTTCACCGTTTATTGCTGTTGTTTTTCCTCCTAGTCCTCCCCGTCTTCTGCGTGATTTAACGGCAGGATCAACCATGAGTGATTCTGGTGAGGAAATTCCCGGGTCTGATGACTATCAGCACATCCCTCGTAGATTGTTTGAGGGAGACGAGTCTGAGCTAGCTACCACATCGTCAGCTGGTCCTTCTTTGCCACAAGGATACAGATCTCTGGGTCAGATTATCTCAGCTGCTGCCTCTATGGGAATATCATCTCCTGCTTCGAGGCCAGCTGCCACTACACCCGGGGTGTCTCCTTCGACGCCAGTCACTTCTGTTCCCGTGCGACCCACTGTTTGTGTGGCTGCCTCTTCTGCTGTTGTCTCAACGTCTGCTACTAGATCTGGGCCAACTCCTGAAGACATTTATCTAGCTACTGCTATACCGGAGAATATCTCTCCGGAGGAGTATCGGTTGTTTTTGCAACAGCCGAACGCCGGGGATGGACAAATCCCCCAAGATCCTTACCGATCTTTCTTTTCGCACTATGCACAGGACGGCACTCCCGTGTATGGTTTCCCGGGTCAGCTTGATGAGCATGGAGACATTTTGCGTCTTCCTGCTCCTGAGGCTTATCTTTATGTTCAAGGTTTACCGTACAACCAGGCTCAGAACCTGCAGGCACAGCCTTTTCAAGGCCAACCTGCAGGCCAACCTGGCTATCAGTACGACCCGCAGGGACAGCCCAATCACGGCTACTCTGCGGGCCAGCAAGGGCCATTCTATAATCCGCAAGGACCGTATTATAACCCTGCTGGTCAACCTGCTCAGCCTCAGCCGGGGTATCAACAGGGACCGGCCTATGGTCCTGGGGGGCAAATCCAGCCTTCTTCACCGATGCAACCGCAGTATCCTGTTGTCTCTAACGTTGCATATCAGCCAGGACCACTTTATGGTTCTGCTGTGTCAAATCGTTTCATACACTGTCCTTGCTCCACACCAGTTAACCGGCCATCCGCATAATTCCCGGTGTCCCGCTCTCTGTGCCAACTCTACTATCCTGCAACTCAAGCCACGATAACTGTGCCGCCGCCTCCCCGCGCAACTGGGGCTGCTTCTGGCCCATCACAACCTGCCTATCTGTGGCCGCTCACTCTGCCACCTGCTTCATCTAGTGGCAGCCCTCTCATTCTCGTTCTCACTGTCACTCCTCGCTCTTCGGAGACGCACCCAAACTGTCACCGCTGTCCACGCACTGTCCGCAGGTTCCACTGACGCCAGCCTACTCATCCTCCCGTTGCTTGTTATTATCCTCATGGTCAATCTCAACCGAACTATAACCACTCTGGAGGCTCTCAGTATCAACCTCCTCCACCCTGTTCTAACTATGCTCAGCAGCCAAATCCAAATGCTGCTTATACGGGGCAAACGCCTAATCAGGGCCCGAACCCTGGTTATCAGGCCCCACACAATGGTTACCAGCAACCAAATCAGTCTGGCTATACGAATTATGCCCCTCACGGTCAGAATCCTACAGGACAGAACCCATGGGGGTAGGGATATTCACAACCATCGTGGAGCATGGGTACCGGACCTTATTCTGGGACTGGCATGGGAATTAACCCTCCATTGCCGTTCCTGGCTACCTTGGATCTACCGGACGTTTCAAAGTTGACCAATGATCCGATTTCTCATAATCCATATTGGCCTTCGGTTCCAACCAAGATACCAGGAGATTGTCCCAAGTTTGAGGGTAAATCTGGCGAAGACCCCCAGGCGCATGTGATGACGTATCACCTCTGGTGTTCGTCTAACTCTTGGACTGACGATTCGGTTCGTCTGCGTCTTTTCCAGCGTACTTTAACAGGAGCTGCTGCTAAGTGGTACATAGAGTTATCCCGTGGTATTTTTCAGGATTTCAACTCGTTAGCTATGGCTTTCCTCACGCATTTCCAGTTACCAGTCCGGTATGAGACTGGGACGCACCTCCTGTCTTCCTTGAAGCAGGACTCGGCCACTCACATCTCGGATCACATCCATGAGTGGCGGCGCCGTCGTCGACTGATCAAGTTTCACATACCTGATCAGATTTTGACTCACTGGTTCACAACCTCCTTTGTGAATAAAATCGCTCAGGATATCGCGATGGGAGCGTGTGTGACGGAGGAACAAGCTATCGCGCGTGCCCAGTATCTGGATCTTGTTTATTCACAATCTGGCACACTTTATGACATCCTGCCTGATGCTCCACGGCCCGGAGCCAAAAAGACCCCGCCTACCCCTACGGTGGATGGCGTCATTGGTTCCGTCTCTCAAAATTCGAAGAAGTCTTCGAATGGGAAGCAGAAGGCTAATTCTTCCAATAATACCTCTGCTAATCCCGCCTCATCCGATTCTGGTAAATCCGCGGAGGTAAATGCTGTTCAGGCCAATCCTACAGACAAATCCTCCAAGGGGAAGAAGAAGGGCAAAGGCAAATCAAAATCTGATGCCCCGAAACCGGAATCTAAAGCTCGAACAGAGGATGGCTCCCAACGTAAGCCGAAATTCCCCTGCCTCATCTGTGAAGGTGACCATTACACTAAGGATTGTCCACGACGGTCCGAAATCAGTCAACTTCTTAAAGGCTCAAAGGGAACTCCGGCTGTTTTAAAAGAGCCATTTCCATCTCAGCAGACCCAGATGGTCGAACAAGGTTCATCATCTGCACCGTTTGGGTCTCAGGTTTTCATGATGAAGACTAATGCACCTATCACTATTGCTACGAGATCGAAGGATTACAATAATCAGCAGCAGGCACCCGGGAAGGCAGTGGCGGAAGGACCGCCTCCCCCACCTGCTTCTGGTTCATTGGAAATTGAGAAGCCGACTCTCGAACCCGTTGTGAAGCCACCTCCCAAGGGTGTTCTTCGGAGATCCTCTTATAATCCAAATGCTCGTGCCGCTCAACATTATAGCATTGTTGAGGATCTGGCACAGGCGCCATGTGCCATGTCTGCACTTGAGGTTCTTCAGAGTTGTCCTTCACAACGGAAGGCTTTATTGTCTGCCATCGGTGGTATTGATCCCGCCGACTCGAGCCTTCTCACCTTTGATCTGGAGAATTTTACTCCCCGGCTTCCACATCAAATCGCTTTGGTTATTCAAGTCGGGATTAATGGTCTAAACGTTCACAGAGCCGTCGTAGATGAGGGTGCATCTACTTGTGTTATGTCCTCCGCTTGTTGGAAGGCCATCGGCTCTCCAACTTTGTCGTCATCTCCTAATGCCCTTGAGGCATTTGATGGTCGGGAATCTAAACCCCTGGGAGTTCTCGAGAGTCTTGCGATTACATTACAAGGAAAAACTGTCAACGTAGAAGTAGAAGTAGTTGACGCTAAACTCAACTACAACATACTTCTTGGCCGCAGCTGGACCCATGCCATGCTCTGCGTGCCGTCTACTGTCTTTCGATTCATCAAGTTCCCCCACGAGGGCAAGATTGTTACGGTAGACCAGTTGTCATTTTTTACCTCGAGCTCCGAGAACAACGTGCCGTATGTGGATCAAATTCCGAATCCACCAGACAGCATAGGACCTGGTCTTTTCAAAGACCCAGTCCTCATGGGTATTTTCCCTGCGCCGCCACCGAATACCGCTCAAGTTAACATGTTGTCCAGGAATGATGACCCCTGGCTGATTCCTACACCTGAGCAGGTATATGAGTTTGGAGAGTCCATGCCTTTAACGCCACTAGAGATCAGCTACTGTGAGATTGTTGCTGCATCGGACCCTCCACCTCCTCAGCATGCTCCGATGAGCATGGCTCTTGACGTCTACTCACAATCCCCCCGGCTTGGTCAGGCTGATTCGCCTGATCCTCTTAGAGAGACTTTTCCCTCAGATGAGGCTATAATTGAAACTATGTCTCTGGAGGAGCTACCTTGGGGCGATGGGCATCATCGTTCCTCGTTCATGCCTAGCTTGGGGGCAATGACGGATTGTCTAGAGTGCTATGCTACTCAGGTTCCTTCCCCTCCTCTTCAAACACCGATCTTGACGCATGAGGTCTTTACGGAAGGCAATCTGAGTAACATTACTCAAACGGTTCCTATCAACATCTCTGTCAAACCAGGGATTGTTGAGAACATTCATGTGGGTGTGACCTGTTCTCCTGAAGAGATCCAGGTCTATACGAAGCTTTTCAAAGAGTTCAGAGATGTCTTTGCATGGTCCTACGAGGAAATGCCCGGAATTGATCCTAGTATTGTCGTGCACAAAATTCCAACCTATCCAGGTGCGAAACCCGTGCGCCAACGCTTGCGTCCCATGCATCCTCGGAAAGCCGCCGCTATCAAGGCAGAGGTTGAAAAACTTCTGAACGCGGGGTTTATTTATCCTATCCCCCTTACAGAATGGGTGTCCAACATCGTCCCTGTCGATAAAAAGTAGGGTACCATTCGAGTCTGTGTATATTATCGCGATATCAATCGCGCCTGTCCTAAGGATAATTATCCCACTCCGTTTATCGATCAGATTATCGACGATTGCGCCGGGAGTGAGATCTATTCTTTAATGGACGGTTTCTCAGGTTACAACCAGATTAACATTGCACCTGAGGATCAACATAAGACCACATTCATCTGTCCGTGGGGCACTTTTGCATATAAAAAACTCTCGTTCGGCTTAAAGAACGCTGGCGCCACGTTTCAACGTGCAATGTCATATGCTTTTCATGATATTCGCCATATTGTCCAGCCTTATCTGGACGACTTGCCTGCCCATTCGGGTAAGCGAGAGGATCATCCTGAACATCTTCGCCAGATATTTCTTCGCTGTAGACGCTACAACATTAGGCTCAATCCTCATAAGTGCGTCTTCTGCGTCGATTCTGGCCGTCTTTTAGGCTTTATAGTCTCGGAAGACGGAATTCGCCTCGACCCTCTGAAAGTTGAGGCCATTATAAATCTCCCGTCACCCTCCTCCCTTTATCAGTTGCAGAGTCTGCAAGGGAAAGCGAATTTTCTTAGACGCTTCATCCCGAATTACGCCGAGGTGGCCAAAGGATTCACTCGTTTGTTAAAGCAGAATGTTCCCTTTCATTGGGACGAAATCGCTCAAGAATCCTTTTAGAAGCTGAAGACATTGCTCGTCAATGCTCCGTTGCTTCGTCCTCCGGACTACCACCGCGACTTTACTTTGTATCTAGCCGCCACATTAAGCACCATCGCCATGGTCTTGGTGCAGAATGACGAGAACGGTGATGAACATGTTGTTTATTACCTCTCTCGGAACCTTCTCGACCCGGAAACGCGTTATGCACATGTCGAGAAGTTGGCCTTAGCAGCCGTACATGCCGTACAACGCTTTCGCCATTACATCCCGTTGCGCACGATAACAGTGGTTTCAGACTGCAACCCCATGACATATATTCTTTCTAGACAATTGCTGGGGGGCAAGTACTCCAAATGGATCGTCATCCTGCAGGAGTTTGATTTGGAGTTCACCACTGCCAAATCAACTAAATCACTGGTCTTTGCGGATTTGATATGTTCACTCCCTACAGACTCTCTTCCTGAACACTCTGAAGATCATATTCCGGACGAAACGTTGTTTCTTATCGATACTCGTGATCCTTGGTACGGGGACATCATAGTGTATCTTCAGACTGCGACATTCCGGTCTGAGTTGGATAAAGCTGCACGCCGTCGGATTCGGCACCAGTCCCAACCCTACCGCATAGTAGGAGATACCTTATATCGTATTGGAGTAGATTCGGTGCTCCGACGATGCCTTACCTTGGACGAGGCTGAGAAAGTCTTGAATGACTGCCACAGTGGCGCCTGTGGCGGACACATGTCCGGATATGCTACTGCCCAGAAGATTCTATGGGCAGGTTATTTCTGGCCTTCTATATTCAAGGATTGTATCACTGCAGTCCGAAAATGCCATCCGTGCCAGATTTTTCAGCGCAAGATGCGCGCGCCGTCGTTGCCTTTGCATCCCGTTATTACCGTCGGCCCTTTCGCGAAATGGGGCGTAGATTTTATGACGTGTAACCCTCACTCGGCCGGGGGGGCATGCGTATATCATTGCCGCCGTCGACTACTTCACTAAGTGGGCCGAGGCGATGCCTACACTTGCTGCTGACGGAAGAACGGCTGCTTCATTTTTATTCAACCATGTTATTGCACGATTCGGGGTTCCTCAAGCTATCGTCACTAATCACGGTACTCATTTCCGTGATTACATGATGGCGGAGATGACAGCTGCGTTGGGCCTGCGTCACGACAGCTCAACGCCATACTACCCTCAAGCGAACGGTCAGGTTGAAGCGGTGAACAAGGTTTTGGTCACTATGCTTCAACGAACAGTTGGGATTCATAAATCCAGTTGGCATCTCCAACTGTTCTCAGCTCTCTGGGCGTACCGAACATCCGCTAAAAGTGCAACCGGATTCACACCATTCCAACTGGTGTACGGTCTGGAAGCTACTTTGCCGGTTGAATGTGAAATTCCTTCGCTCAAATTAGCTGTGGAGCTCTTACCGGATACTTCTCCCGAGGAAGAGCGTCTTCTGTATCTCGAACGGTTGGATGAAACCCGTCGTCTAGCTTCTTTGATTATCGAAGCACAAAAGAAGAGGGTCAAATCTCATTTTGATCAATCTGTTTCTCCCCGTTCTTTCATTGAAGGAGACCTAGTCCTCTTGTACGATCATGCACATGATAAGCTTGGTGCCGGTAAACTCCAGCCCATGTGGCACGGTCCCTATATAGTAAAACGTGTTTTGAAAAATGGGGCCTACGAGCTTATAGACTACGAAGGAGTTCCATTGGCGCAGCCCAGAAATGGGCTGTACCTTAAGAAGTACTACGCTTGAAATGATTTCTTGGTGTGGTGTGTGTACATAGGTGTGTGATTGTCATTTGTGTGCATGGTGTGGTGTGCTTTGTAAACATCTTTCTGCTGATCGGGTCTTCCTGGTTGTGCAGATGTCTTTTCATCCATTTGTTGGTTTCACGGACGGTGCCTCCCGCAGTACCAGGAATCTGTCTTCTGCTGCCTGGGTAATCTACGATCCTGCTGGTGAGTTGATCGACCTGCAAGGTGTGTGTTTAGGACGTACCACGAACAATATCGCGGAATATAGCGCCGTGTTGGAATTATTAACCGAGGCAATAAACCTTGGTATCCGTGAATTGCTCGTGTACCTAGATTCACAGCTTGTAGTGTTGCAGCTGAACGGGCACTATTCGGTAAGAAACCCGTCCATTTTACGATTGTATTTGCGTATTCGATTACTGGAAAGGAATTTTGAATATATTATATATCATCATATACCCAGACATTTGAATGCATTAGCAGATACAGTAGCAAATTTGGTGTTAGATAGACATTTGCGCAATTTATAAATCATCATCACATGTAAAGAAGACTCATCCAGAAATAGATATGCATATATAGATATCGAAATGTTTACATAGAAGTGTGTCACATAAAACTCAAAAAATATACATAAGTGTCTTAATACATCCGGAGACACTGTGTCTCTCAAAAAATAGGTGTGGCTAAACCCTAGAGACTAATCAGCATGGTGCTCATGATAGCACGTCACCGCACGCACTAGCCGCCTCAGGATTCGGTGGAGCCGGTTTGGGACTCCCACCATATGGCGCTGGTACTCCATCGGTACATCTGACAGTTGGGCATAGTCTGGGATCCCATGGACGATCCCCTCGAGGTTCTGAACCAGTGCCTCTCCTCCGGTACCTTCCCCCTGGATCTCAGGGGCGAGTTGTGTCCTCCGGAAGATAGGAGACATCCCGGCTGGTCTCTCAGGTCCTACATCTGCATGCATATATAATTGTGTTTAGACAAGTGTGTATTAACAAAAAAAACATATAAACATAAAATCAAAAATATGAGGTCTTACCCAGCTCTTCATCCCAGTCGTCTCCTTCTGGTAGCGGGAGATCTGGGTCCCCTGTAAAGTCAGTTCCCGAATAGGGCCAATCTTCCACAACGATCGGTTGGCGCCGTAGCCACCTGAAGAACTCGGGCTTCCAGGACATCTGTTGCCTGCTTCCAGATCTGGGCATCACGTCGCCAATGAGCCATTCCTGGCCTCGTGGTACCTGACTCTCCGCCACATGGGCCTCTTGCCCCGGAAGGTTGGTATGCGTTCCGAATGAACGATACCAAGATGGAACCATACCCAACCGCTCTGGCTTTGTCTCCGTTTGCACTTTGTGTCGCTTCTTTCATGTCGATCGTGATGCCTCGTTGCCCAACCACAGCCCCTGGGACCACATTCTCAGGCCGAAGAGTTGAGTCTTTGTAGCTCCTGGCAAGGTCTTTCATGATCCAAGAATGAAGGAACATGTGGAGTACAATTTCAAGGCTAGTCGTGATGGTTATCCCAGTTTGATTTAAGCTACCTCGTCTCTCGTTATCCTATTGGAGTGTCAGAGAGCAGATCGCGAAAGAAATATTGCACCCTGCCGCCCATTACTTCTTCCATCTTTTCCGATGGTCCTGGGTTTCCCGCCAAGACAGGATTGGATTCCCCGTGATAATCCAAACAATAAATAAATGTCAGTGACCTCCAATTCCAACACCTGGTCTCGTATTCTGAATACTTGGTCATTTTCATCCCAGAGGTTGATCAGATATTGGAGGAGCTCAGGCTGAGCTCGTAAGCAGGGCGTGAGGAAGAACTTTTTTAAGCCACAATCTCTCAGAGCATTCATACATGCTTGGCTTTGCATGGTCTCTCCGTCCTCATCTCCGTGTTCTCGTTCCTTCCATTCGATTGCCATTCTGACTGTTTATCTGCATTCACATGGTCCAAAGCCCCTGATTAGATCTTTTGTAAGATTCAAAATTCAAGAAATTTGGCATAAATAGCGGATTTTTAGGCGAAAATTTGGGTTCCGCCGCTGGCGCGACTGTTTTGCTGACAGTCGCGCCATGTGGCGCGGGCCCTTTGGTAAAAAGAGCTCAGTGGCGCGGGTCCGTGCCCGATACCCGCGCCACTTGGCCCGGCCCTAAAAATTCAAAAGTGCCCTTACAGAGCTGATTTCTAAGGGAATTCATTAAAAAATGTATGGAAAGAAAGAGAAAAGGAGCGCCACTTACCTGTCACAGACGAGACGCTGAATGGTTGCCTGGATTGGTCGCAATCGCCGTCAGAAGATTCTGCTCCAAATGGACCACTGTTGCTCTCCACAAGGTAAATAGTAAAAAGTAATTTCATTTTTTACCATTGGACATATTTATAACTTTTCGACGTTAAAATGAGCTTTAAAAGTTATTTTTTGTCAAATATTTGCATGTATTATGTCGAAAATGGATTTTACGCTTGTTGGGTATGTGCAGCGGCAGGTTTTTGCGACTTAAAAGGTGGAAACGAGTTGTATTTTATACTTTTTCGGACTCGGTAAATACACGAAAAGTCACTCTGGAGTCATCTTTCAGCTCTTTTCTGACTCTCTAAATATGAAAAGATCGCCGAGGCCCTTGTCGTTTCGATCTCGTTAAAATGGACATGAATCGACATTCACCCAGTATAAGTTTAACCCTTTTTCGGGCTGGGCTGGATCGATTACGAAAAAGGAATACCCTAGCCTATCGCGACTAGGAGGTTTTCCTGGATATTGTTTTCTACCTTTTCGGATCTGGGGAACTATTTACGAAAAGGGACCTATGGAGTTTTCTTTTCCGCTGTCTTTTCAAACTCTCTAAACATGAAAAGACGCCGAGTTCTTCCTTTGTCAGACTCGTTAAACCCTGATGACATTGGATTTCGTCGAAATGACGTTCTCCGAGTTTCTCCTTCCTAGGACTCATTAAATGCACTAGGATGGATTCGCCCAAAGGGCGGACTTATATCACAAGCATATGCTATCCCCTTCAAGCTTGTTATCAAAAATAATTGGGGTACTCGCCAGAAATGGTGGGGGAAAAATGGAACCATCGTCGTTGTCGTCGGCAGTATGTCGCTCTTGAACATGGCACTTATCTGCATTCGTGTCGGGTTGGGGACATCTCATCTCACTGCTTCACTTTGCTTCCATGGGTTTGGGTAATCTCTTTTGACCTCTCATCTGTTCACTGCCTCGTCGCCATGACCTTTGATCCGTTGATGTCAAATACTGCCAAGTCCATTGTCGTGCCGTTCGTATGTTCAAGAGAAGTTGGCCTCTGCAAATATCAACCTTCCTTTGTTTCTCATATGGTCCTGATTTACAACAAAACATTATGTTCCTCTGTCTCGTATCGATGATGTGGGAATCATTATGGCCCACCTTCGATCAAGGTCACTTCCTGTCGACTTCAACTCATTATCCAGGAAGTTGGTCTAGAGACTCCTGATGGTACCTTGGAGCCTGCATGCCTCAATGGCAGGTTCGTCGCCTTCGACATGAAGTTTACATCATTGACTTCCGATCGAATGATTCTGCGGGTGTTCGACGTCAGCTCATTTATTCACACGCCGTAGATTGTACCTGTAGTACCTTGAGGACCATTGTCATTATTGGTGGTTTCTCTCGCGTCTGTTAACAGCTTTCATCATTAGCTGGTAATCAGGCGATGTTCTTGCATGTTCGACATCAGCTCACACATTCGCATGCTAGAACTTGTACTTATTTGGGTCGAGATGGAGCGCAAGACCCTGGATTGTGTCTGTTGTAATCCAGGCTGCGATTGTGGATTATTGTCATTATGTACATGACTCATGATTGGATGGCTGTGACCATACCTGAGTCTATTTGTTTGATCTTAGTTGGATGGCTGCGCCCATACCCTAGATCCGGATTATAGCATACTCTGTTCGGATGGCTGCGTCCATACCATACATATACATCATGTACTTGAGATATCAGTTGTATCTTTCTGTGCTGGTTTTCCGACGGCGGGCCTTCAGTTGGACATGTTCTCGTAAAGCATTTCACCCCTCTCTCTCTCGGGCCTCATGCTTTAGGGGGCATCTGTTACACAGTAATTTGTCACCGTCCCTACCATTCCCCGTCCCGCACAATGGAGGACCCATTATGTGACCTGTGAACACTGTCATGCCTTGAAAACATCATCAATGCATCCCTCTGAGTATGAGCTTCATTTCCCCTTGAGACATCTCCTTGCAAAATCCATGAAAAACAGCTCTTTTTGCATTGGCGCGGGTAGACAGTTCAGTACTCGCGCCACTCAGGGAAATCCTGTAAAGAGGTCGCGCCACTTGGCGCTCCGTCATAGAGCAGCAATCGCGCCACCCATTTTAGGGACTGTTTTTTATATATGGATGGCGGAAGTTGAGTTCAAACAAACTCACAACCACTGCCTATCTTGAGTTGGGAGGTTTGGCTACGGGAGTTCTATGGAAGGGAAGTAGTTTTGCCACCTTCCATGGAACCTTCCTTGTTGATAGGGCCAATCCCATAATAATAGGGATCCCAACTCCCTCCTTCCCCATCTATAAAAGCTTGCTCAGATCCATGGCAAGCTAGTCTTGAAGTGCTGAAGCTTTGCATCTCCCTATTCCAAGTGCCTTTGTGCTGTAAAGAATCCCTTCTTTCCCTTAAGGCCCATTCAAGCGAGGAGACCATTGTTACGAGACTCTGGAGAGGTTTCCCTTTCCTTGGCGAGCTTTGCGAGACGTGGACAACCGGAGACCCGTTCGAAGGAAGCCGCGACGTCAGAACTTGGTTGTAACTTCTATTCGTTTATCACTTTAATAGATGACTATGATTATGGTTCCACTCCTTTTTCTATCATGTTAATGCGAGTAATATCTTTTCCGACCGATAGGAATCAATGATTGAAGGTGCCGGTAGAATCCATAGGTCGATAGAGCCATCCAATATGGTGGATATCATTGCAACTATATTTGGAATTTCGGGTGGCGGGAGAGGAAAAAAACCCATTAGGGAAGATGCCTTCAGAATACTGGTACCAATACTGACGTATGAGTTAGGAACGCCTCCTATTAGGGGTATAGTGCTACTTAGTAATGTGGCATAATCAGGGGTGAAAAAATATAACTGATCCACTGTGACTATTTTCCCATCCAAAGGAAAGAGGATGAGACGGAAAATGGAAGAAACAATGGTAGTCATGGCATATGACCAACTACGACCCAGCAATAGATTATAGTCGAGATGACGATCTACAACTTCAACGTCCACTGTTATTGTTTTCCCACTAAGTGTAATGGGAAATCTAGCAAGGTAGCCTTTTGGGAGGAAAGTGTGGCTATCACAAGCTTTGATGGAATTCGATGGGGGAGACAAAGTGGGAGAACCCAAAGCGAGCCAGCAAGTAGTTGACATAATGCAGGTCGAAGCACCTTCGTCAATGACAGTATGATGGATTGGTCTCCCTTTCGACACAACTTGTATCTGGAATGCAAGCTGGTGTGAAAGGAAAGGTTTAGATATCTCCATGTTAAATATAGCTAGCGTAGAATCCTGGGGGTCAATCCCACCAATGGCCTAAAGCAAGGCTTTCCTTTGTGCTGGGCAAGTTTGCAATACTTCGAGCGCAGACATGGCTGATGGTGCTTGCGCCAAATCTTCTACAATGTTGTAGCTTTGGGCGGCACGTGCAGAGGTGTTATGAGTCGTGTATCGAAGTGTCCCTTTGGGGGGACGAATCGCGGGGTCAGCAGTAGGCCGTTTGATATGAAAATCATTAGGCGGCAGTGGATTTGAACTGGTACCAAGTTCTTCAGTGTCTATGATAGGATTTCCATAAATTTTGGCTCGCGTTTGGAGTTCAACAATTTCTATGCCATAAATGGCAGATGGTCCTTCACCGAAAGGATGTGAACCACCATTTCCCCTTTGCGAGGGTTGTGGCGGGTTTGCAACCATGTGTTTTTGTTGTTATTGTGGATTAGGGAAGGGATTATTTATGACGTCAGGTGTCCTCCCAAAGTCCTTGTTTGCGATAAAATCTGTGCATTCCTACAGCCGAGGGAATTTGTATGTTAAGTGGTCCTCCACACAGATTTTGCAAGGAAATTTAATGGGTTTTTCCTTCCCTTTGTCATTTTTAGCAGTGGTTTTCTGATTGGGATTATTCTGATGGTCTAGCTGCTCTTCCGAAAAAGATGTCTTTTTCTTTTTCTTCTTATTCTTTCCACTGGGTTTTTGTGAATTTTGCACAGAATTTACTTCAGCGATAGGAAGATTAGTTGACTGGTTAGGGGCATTGGCAGCCAAATATGGCTAGGAGGTTTTCCCCCGAGACTGTTTTGTGGCTACGCAAGAGACTATGCCAATGAGACCGTCGACGTCAACTCCGGGTTTCTGAGTAGCAGGAGAATTTGGATTACCAGGGGCATGGGGGAGTAAATCATAAAGTGTGCCAGATTGCGAATAGATTAAATCTAAATGTTGAGCACGATGAATGGATTGATCTTCTGTGACCACACCGGACAGGCCAATGTCTTTAGCTAGGGTTGGTAAGAGAGATTTACAAAACCAATTAGCTAGGAGATGATCTGGGATTGGCTCTTTGACTAGCCTCCTCCTACACCTCCATTCATGAATGTGATCGGAGATGTGGGTGGCGGTGTCTTGGCGCAATGAGGTTAAAATTTTGGTATTGGTTTCAAATCTGATAGGTAATTGGAAATTTTTGAGAAATTTCGTAGCTAAGGCGCCAAAAGTGTTGATGGCGGCACATGGTAATTCAATATACCACTTGGCAGCATTACCAGTGAGAGTGCGGGGGAACAGCCAAAGCTGGATGCTATCATCCACCATGGAGTTAGATACAGACCATAGATCAAAGGTGGTGATGTGTGAAGCCAGATCCTCCCCTTATTTCCCGTCTAATTTCGGGATGTCAGACGGAATCTTGTGCGTAACTGGAGGCCAGAGCGGGTTATGATTGATGGGATCATTAGTTAGTTTATAGATTTCAGGGATGTCTAGAGCTGCTGAAAATGGAAATTGTGTGTTTTCTCCCTGATCCAACCAAGGAAGTATTGGCTGACTATTTGGACCATATGGTTCGCCCATCAATGTGTTACCAGTAGGATAAATAGGACTTTGATAAAAATTTCCTATGGGTGGAGGGGCAGGAATATATGGTTGTTGTCCATAGGTCATATTGTATTGCGGGGCGAATTGTTGGTTACCCCCAATATAAAAATGACCCCCTAGTCTAGATGGAGGTTGGGGTGGGTTGGCCCATATGGACGCAATAGATCTGCCCGGAGGCATGCTACTACTTGCATAGTTCAGCAATGGCATAAATCCTATGCCGATATTTAAACCATTTAAGGGGATAGTGTCAACAATAGGTTGTCCGATTTGTCCTAACGATTGCAGGGGTAGTGAAATGTTCCCTGTTATTTGTGTGCTGGTGACACTGCCCCCTGGTATGGAGGCCAAGGGGTTTGAACTCAGCAAAGGGTTCCAGCCGAAAGGGTTACTAAAAGGAACTGAAGTAGTCCCACTCGTGGGAGGGGAAACCGTAGGTCCTGACATGGTCATGGTAAGAGTAGATCCTGAAGGACTCAGCGAGTTACTCACAGTTGTGATGACCGTAGGGTTGGGACTAGGCATAAGTTGACTACTAGGGTTACCAAGTAATGGCATAGAACTGAAAACTGGTGGGGAAAATGGTGGTGAACCTGGGATGGTTGCCATTGGTATCGACCCTGTGGATGCCGGTTGAGAAATGGATGTTTGTGCGGCCAAAGACATGTCTTGGCGTGGTGGAATCTGAATTATCACAGTTGTCGACGGATCAGTGAGTGGAGGATTGTAATGAGGTACGACGCCTTCTGTAAAAGGGTCCTCTAGAAATTCCGTATGATATGAGGCTATGTGAAAATCTAGATTTGTCAATGGAGACAGCTCTTCCACAGAAGGCACAGGCTCACCAAGGTTCAATTATTCCTCCGGAGTCAAAGGAGGTAGACCTTGTTGTCGTCAGGATAGACGGCGTGATTCGGAAGACGCCACGGTGACCAGTTTATTTTTAAAAAATTTTAATAAATTGTGATGTATTATAAAGTCTCAAATGACAGTAACCACATAGCTAAAAAATAAAAATAAAAAAGGACTCTCTAAAATCAATCAGCAAGCAGTCAGAATAGGGTGCGCTGTCTTAATACTACCACTTTTTGGATATGAAACCCAGTATCACAATAGTAGATAGAGAGGTTTGGTCGTAAGTACAGTTACGGTTGCTCTAGAGCTTCGCCTGAACCTAAAACAATAGGTGTAAGCACTCTCATGAAGAAGAGTACCCTCCTAAAGACCGAAGACAAAGTAGGTCCATCTGTTTCAGGTACCAGGACAGCCCGTCCCAGTCACCTTCTGTAAGTCCCTAAAAATTTTTGCCACTAAGGATACCTCAAATCACAGACATCATCAGGGGGGTCACAGTCGTAGACAGCACGCTATATGGGCAGAACACCTAGATCCCCGATCTAGTTTCGACATCCCCGAAGGGAACCCAAATATATAGCATGCCCACTGAATGTAGTCGAAGGCGGGCTACCTTCTTGTGCACCCAAGTGTTGTCTCGCGCTTATCTCCAGTAAAGGATTGGTCCCGATAATATGAGTGTAGTAGGATTTCACTCGTTAATGACTCTAGTCTCAAGTTTTGAGATCTTGGGTGATTTTCTCACTTTTCCTAACCCAAGATCCTAGCCTGAACTACTGTTGGTGTGAGCTCAGAAAATTTTATATGATTGATTTTATTATCACTTGATTCTTAGTGTACTCAATTATTAGTCTTGAAGAGGGGGAGTGGACATATGAAATGCAATGAGACTCTGACTCAGAAAACCATGCAAAAATATGCTCTAAATATTCAATTTGATGAAGAGTATTTCTACCAGGAGAGGTTTTCTTTCAACATCCACGCACCAAGCATTCAAATAACACGGTTCAAATTTAAAGATTCAGACATCGAATTATCTCTTTTTACAGTCTTTTAATCAAAACTTTCAGAATTAATCCAGCTAGATACAGAAAAAACTGAAAAAATAAAAATAATAATAAAAAAAAAATAAAAAAAAAAATAAATAAATAAAAAAAAATAAATAAATTAAAAAAAAAAAATCTTTTCTCTAAAAAGCAAATGTATTTGACACTAAATTTTCAAATAAGAACAAATAAACAACAATGCCAACTGGTAAACAAGCACAGGTATTCAGCAAAGGAGTGGTTCTGATGGCTAAAAAACTCTGCAACTAAAAAGGGGACACAACAGGAGTGAACAGCAAATTTTGGTTGAGTAACACACTGGTTCTAAGCAAAGATCGTGTTAATGCAGGGACTAACGCACTTTAATCAAGTAGAGTCCGCGTTATAATGCTCTGGAACACTAGTAAAGGCAGCGTTAGCCAGGGTAAAAATTCTTCAGATGGCCAAACAGGGTTTGAACTGAACTCTGTGAGCTTTTGAAATGTCTACTGGGTATAAAAGATGGTCAGAAGGATATGTGAACAGAGGAAAGAAAGAGGAATGAAAGAAATAGCCCGAAAACTTTGGGTTAAAGTCCCCAACAAAGTCACCAATTCTGCTATAGGGTAAAATGCTTGGGTTGTTGGTTATCAAATATCCCTCTCAGGGCTTTTCGGTGCCCGAGGCAGACAGTAAGATTATCTGTATAGTTCACAAAGAAGATGCATATATGTTCATATCAACTTAAGAAACTTGACGGAATGAGATGGAAGATTACCTCTTTTTAGATCTTAAAGTCTTTGAAGAGCACTAAGCGGCAAAGCGGGGATTCTCCTTCGCTAGCTCCAAATCTTGACCCTGTGATCAATAAAAGCACCCGTGTAATATATACCAAAACATATATTTCCTATCAATTAAGTTAACATACCATAAACATTAAGTAATGCACATCTAATCCATTCATCTCATGCTATATAATTAATTGAGAAACAATAACAATAACGACGCATTGAATGGAAAAAACAGATACAGTTCTATTGATTTATAAAAAGGAGGATTACAACCGTCGGTTGTACCAAGCCCTCCTAATTCTTCCAATCTCTCTTTCTCTCTCTCTTTCTCTGAATGTGGTGATGTCTTAATCAACAAGTTCTCAATGAACCTCTTTGATCTCTTACCTTCAAACTACAACAATAAATGCTCTGCTTCACATGTATTCAAAAAACCTTCGACCTTGGACCAAGAGCCTACAGCTCCATTTTATAGGAGATGGTGAGGGAAAACCTTGTCTTTCTCCTTCCACCAGTTCTAAATAGAAAAACCAAGATGTTTCCTCAACTTTCCATGCTTTTTCCTTTATTGAGAGTTTAGTTGTTTTTGGAAAGACCCAATAAGAGGTTAGTGTCTTGCAGTTTCCATTTTTCACTGACTCTCTATGAGAAAAAGCTGGAGTTTCAAATCATTCTTCGTGGGTTTTTCCTGTTTCAAACTCAAAACAAGGGTAATGCTGCCCTCTAGGCTAAACAGAGCATTTCCCTAGCCACTAATGCGACCTTTTCATGGATCAGATGCGTTATAATTCACTTTGGCTATTATAGGGGTGTGTTACCTTGGCAGAAGTAGGTTTAGTTTAGGCCTATTTATTCCTTCCATACTTACCTTCTCCTCTAAGCTGATGAGGAGGTTATTTGACCTGTAACATTCATGCATTTAGAAAGGGGTCCAAATTTTTGAGAAGGTGGATTTTGGAACTTACACTATTGTTTGAACAGAAGTATCTAATTGAAATTTTGAGCCCAAAGGCTACCTTTTCATAACTAAGCTATGATGCAACGAGTGCTATTATCTGTGTATTAATCATTTTATGTTTATGATATTATAGAAAACTTGTGTCTATCTATTTGTCTCTTTCTTATTATCATTGAAATGATATATATTCTTATTACTATTGATAAAATGCATTGAATGATATGTTGTTAGACAAGTGACTTTGAAAGTTGTTATATGATTAATGTTCTTCATCAACTAAATCAATTCCATTTATTTAGTTTCTTTAATGTGCTTACATTCATTTTTGTATGCAAATGATCTATATTGTTTCATACTTATGAAATCTTACTCTATAATCATATAAATCAGTCCATCCCGGGAAGTAGTTAGAATTAGTTTTATTATGTTATCATTAGAATATATCACCCCATTTGTGTTGATTTTATTCCATTGTTTTAAAAACTCACTTTTATACAGGAAACTGGTCCCTATATCCCCAGTCGGACCCACCATTTCAACGGAAAAGGAGTAGCAAGGATTTGCACTAACCTCCCGACTATGTGGAATCCCTAATGTTGAGGAAGTCACTCTCCAGCCTTCAAATTGAGGTTATTCCAAAATAACAAAATTCCTCCAAAATGTCTCAGGCTAAAAAGAAAACAAATAAACCCATGGCTCCTCCAAATCCCGCACCTCCCACTTCAGAAGCGACAGAGATGTCGCCATTGTTTTCAGATACTACATGCGCTATAAAAAGTGGTTCTTCTTCATGGGAATCGATGTATAGGCTTTTCGAATATGAAAATCCTGGGGCAATCTATACAGTAGCCATAGTTGATGCCCCTAATACTTTAGAAGCTACTATCACTGACGTTGCCAACTCTTTCCTTCACAAAATTTCCAGGCGCTCAAAGTTTCTACCATATATTGATATGGTAAAATGGATAATTGATAATCTCAATATCAGCGATAGGAAATTTATGACCTCAAGAGATACAGTGATAGGGTCGTCCAAGGTAGAGGATTTAAAGAAAATGCATCATATACCTAACCCGCAAAAGGTATATGACAATGCTTTTCATGAGAAATTTGGAAAGGAGAACTAGCTGCAATCAGACTCGATAAAGCAATGGAGGCATAACCCTAACAAACACAAGCATGATGAAAATGGTATGTATTCTATTGTCTCTCTCGTTGGTCCCTACTTCTATGTTGCTGCTATGATTTGTAGGCTTTTTGGTTCCCCAAATACAAGTAAATTTTCAATTGAATGGGTCCCTCTTATAGAGGTTGCATCAGAATCATATATTATGGATTGGGGCACCATTTTATCAAACAATATTGCTTCTCAGATCCTTCACTATCGAAATAATTGCTCTTTTACCTCTAATATAGTCCCCCCATTTTTCATGAGTGCTTATATCATGGACGTTGTGTGTTTCACTTTTGAATTTCCAACAATGGGTTGGAAATGGACCATCTAAGACCCCACTCCCATTCATGTTTACCATAATATTCTTTGGGAATCCAAGTATGAGTATAGTTTCTACAGAATTTGTCACGAAGTCATTCTGCCACTCTATCAAGTTGTTTTTAATGAGAAAGCCCAAATATTGTCCAAATAAGCCCAAGCTGATTTCAAATCCACGGGAAACTGGTTTGGGGAAGAAATATTTACTTATGTAAGAGTTCATGGAAGCCTAGCCAAACCCCATTTCCTCCCATTGTATGTACCATACAAGCTCATCGCAAGGGAAATTTCTTACCAGACAGTAGGACATGGATTGACTAAAGCCTTGAAAGAGGCTAAGAAATCTGTCTAACCTACTTTCCCCATTCATTATGGTGTTTATTCACTAGAAAAATACAAGCATGTTGGACTGTAAATAGATCAAATCCAGTTTTTAAAGTTATTTACAGTTCCTAATAGACAGTTTTATTCAATCAAAATTTCCCAAAATGTTACAACTCAGGTAAAGATTAGGAAATCCATTCATGAAAATGATCATTATGATGATATGTTTGAAACTGTTGAGAACTATTTACAAGTTGAAATATTAGCATAAATTCCTCTTAGTCCTAAACAACTTGACCAATTTAAAGAGTACAGGAAAAAAATGTTGGAGAGAATTCCTCTCGACATCTTAAAGGTGTCCCAACCTATTTCTAAAAAAGAACAGAAGTTGGAACAACCTCTCAAGGATATTGATATCCTATTGGGAATAAAGGAAGTTAAATCAACTCAAGAACAGACTTGTGAGCTAGTAGTCAGTAGTGACTTGGATAAAGTCTCAGATCAATTTAATCAACAAATTAAAGGACATCAAGAGATAATAATCATCGATTCTCAAGGGACAGTCGAAACACCTCAAGACAAAGGTTAGAATCTATTCATTGTTGGCTCTACTGACAAGGTTGTCAACACAGAAGGAGTTGAATTCATCCCAGCCTACCCGACATCTGAAATTGTGTTAAAAATAGAATAAATTTCTCCTTTAGACATATTTTACAACCCCAAACATAAGGTTGTAATGATAAAACAAAGAAAAAGGAGGAGAATTGAGAAATCACAGACTTTAGTCTATGCTGATATACCTATGGAACTAGTATGGAAGGATCCACATGCAAATTCATCTCAGGATTTGACAAGGTTGACACAGTTCGAAGGTGCTTATGCATCTACTACAATTGACAAAGCTATGTTGAAATTTGCAACAAGAAACAATGAAATTGGCATCCAAAAACAACATGACAGCACCTACACTAGTGTGGGACCACAGGTCATGTAATTATGGGTCCTAGCGATACATTAGTGTGCAATTCAATTTATTTAATAGATTGGAAATGTTTTTAATTTAATTTTCCCTTTATTAAATTGGACAATAAATTGTAATCTTATCTCATAAACACTTGTAATAGTTAACTGAGTGTGATAGACTCAGTTAGATCATGAAATTCGAGTTGAGGGTGGTTGGCGAGGCATGTAGAGTGATTCTATGTTATTTAGAGTTCAAGTTGCATTTAATGCATTAGTTTAATGCATGAGAAATCAGTTAACTCAATTTATTGAGTTAAAGCCAGTTGAACTAGTTGTAATTGGTTGTTGCACTAGTGAGAGATCAAGTGGATTAAATTAGATTTAATTCACATGCAGTTATCTGTTATGTAACTGATGATTTACTATTAATAGCTTCATGCATGTCAGTTCCAGTGGAGACCCAGTTGAGACAAAGGTAAAAGGGAAGTTGACTATCAGTTGTAGTATTAGAAAACTGCCCAGATGCAGTTAAAACACCACAGGATTTCCCATGATATTTGCACATTTGATGAAGGATGAAATTCCTAAGGAATAGGGATTGCATTCCTCATAAATTGCGTGAGAAATTTAGGTTGAAGACAGGTTGATAATTGGCTAAGTGTTGGCCCGATTTTGTCTGGATAGATGTGAGACAGTTGTGAGAGTGCAGGAGACTCTTGTGAGAAGAGTGCATTGTAATTGTTTCATGATTCCTTGGTTCATTATACAATAGATATAGAGGGGTTTTGAGCACCAATATTTCCCCAGGGAAAATATCTGTGTTGTGGTTTGATTTGGTTCTTTCTTTAATTGTTCTTATTGGCGATCGTGTTTATTTTCCGCAATTGATTTGTAGAAGGATTCAGTATCTAGATTTAGTACATGCTTGATCAGATTGAATCCATAGATATACATATGTTTGTATAATTCTACATGGTATCAGATCATAGGAAATCACTATAGTGGAGGAGAAGCTGAGTTTTAAACTGAATAGATTTCGAATTTGCAAAAGTATTCTTGGTGCGACAGGCAGATCAGGATCGACATGGCTTTCAATGGCTTGAGATTTGAGTATGCACTCAAGGTTAGTTCAAATTATATTGCATGGAAAGATAGGATGGAGGTATTACTGGATGACAATGTGTCGAAATATTTCATCGACAATGACATTCCTAAACCCGTTGCAGCGGTGCTGCAAATCTTGATGCTTGGAAAAATAAGATTTCAAGGGCGAGGAGGATCTTATTGGAGGGAGTACAAGACCACATTGTCTCAAGTCTCCTTGGAAAAGAGACTCCATATGCAATGTGGAAGGTTTTGAAAGATTTGTTTCAGAACAACAGTGATCATAGAAAATTGGCACTGAAGAAAAAGTTCAGGAAAATCAATATGGAGAAAGACGACATTATTTTGAAATATTTAACCATGTTTGTCCAATTTCAAGATGATCTTGGGAGCATTAGAATTACTGTCATGGAAGATGACTTGGTTAGCCTAGCTCTTCTAAGCCTTCCTAAGAGTTGGCATAGTTATCAGCACTCTGTCAATGGGAGGGTGAAGCTGCCAGATTGGGAAAGACTTTGGTCAAATTTGGTGCAAGAAGAATTCAGGAAAAATACCGAGGATGGATCTTCATCTAAGATTGATGATGAATAAAATTGTGCTTTGGCTGGTAAGGTGAAGAAGGGGAAAGGAAATAAATCCTGTTCCAAATTTGAGACTAGCGAAGAAGGCAAGGAGCGCGAAATGTCAGAAGTGAAGTGTTTTCAATTTCATGAGCATGGACATTATGCCACTAATTTTCCACAAAAGAAGAAGAACAAGAAGGCTTCAGGATCTACATCTAGGGAGGCTTTGGCCTTACAATTTGAGTTGGACTTCTTGCTCATTGTGATTAGATTTGGATCAAGGACCTAAGTGATAGCTAAAATTTCAAAGTGCTCAAAAGTGTGTTAAACTTGAGTGACCGGATAGATCTCGTCTTCCTGATTCTGGCACCGTGAACGGTTCGAAAAACCAACACCATATGAAGAACTTACCGCAATTTGAAAAGTCCAGTAAACTGTAATTTTTGACATTTGACCAGGGTTGACTGGGTTTTTGAAAAGTAAAAAAAAAAAAAAGAATATTCCAAGGAATATGTTGGAACACCTAATCCTACATGGGTAGGTGTGGAATGCGAAAAGTCACAATGGAGTCCAAGTGACCTTGGAATGTGAAGCCAAGAGTCACACCATTGTATTATAAATGTACATCATGTAAAATGGAAAAAATAAGAAAGCCTCACGCTTATCTTTCATTGTGTGTTGAGTCTCTTGTGTGTGTGTTTATTCTTCTCATACACCATGTGTGTGTTTTAACATGGTGTTTAACATGGTATCAGAGCAGGCGATTGCTGGCCCTGCTCCAAATTGAGTGAGCCATTTGTGTTTATGGCCTGTGCATATCTGCAAAAAAATTTGGCATTTTTGCAGCACTCAAAGTTTCTGTAGCAGGCATTTTGCCGCATTCAGAAAGTGGTTTTGGAGAAGGAGCAGCATTCAGAAATTGGCAGCATTCAGGCATTGGCTTTGAAGAAAGGCAGCACTGCCCATCTGAAGGTTTTCTCACTGCTCATTCTTCCTGAAATTTCTGCATTTTAAATTCTGCACCATTTTGAAGAGCTGCTGGAATATTATTCAAAGTGGGTTTTTTTGAAGAAAATTTATGAGTTCTTTAAGTAAAAATTTCTGAGTTTTTCCATTGAAAGTATCTGTAATTCTGAGTTTTTCTGCTGCTGGAAAACATTTCTCTGCTGCTGGGCTATTAGAAAAATTTCTGGGTTTTATTGGCAATTTCTGCAAATTGCTATTGTGTTTCAGTGCTTGAAATTTTCACTGTTCTACAATTTATATAAGTTGTTTTAACTCCTCTCTGTTGTTTTTAAATTTAAAAATAAATAAATAAATAAAAATTCTGCACAATTCAGCCTTTCGGCCTCCCCTATACTCTCACTGTTCTCAACACTCATTATGCTCCCTGCCAGCGCTCCCTCAAACCTTACACACTCAACAACAGGCCCACGGCCTTCCCTAACCCTACCACTCGACTCATCAAATAGCCTACACTACCCTCTCTGCGCTTACCTCTTCCCTTGTAATCAACGCTGCATTCAAACCCCGCTCCTCGACTCACAGCTCGACCCCTATTCAAACCCAAGCATCCCCCTTACCCATTGCACCTGCGCTCTCCCTTGCACGCGGCCTTCCCCACGCACAGATCTCACCCGGCCGCCCATTCCCTCACGTGGCCCCCACTCTGCTCTCACAACTCCACTACCCCGCCCCTCTTGCTGCGCCTTACCTACTCCTCCCTCACGGCTTATCCCAACACTCACACTCCCCAACTCTCCTTACACGTCCTCACTCCCCCTTGCAATCGGCCCCTCCCTGCACTAAAATCCGCTCCCCCTCTAAAATCCTTGGCACCTGCAACCCACGGCCTTTCGGCCCCCAAACCCGACCCCTCACCTCTCCCTACGACCCACGCTCCACCTACTCTCACCTCACTTGCACTCTCGGCATCCACAAACGCCTCTCCCATTCCCTCCCTTTCCACGAAATTCATTTTTTTATTTTTAAATATTTTTTAATATCCCCACCCCCCCTTCCCAACTTTTAATTTCGACCTTTGAAATATCCCCTCCCTCCATTAATAAAATTCCCTTCATATAATACGTCCTCCTTTTTTTTATATTCGCCCCTTTCATATCTCCCCTCCCACAATTTTAATAATCCCCCTCCCTTTTAATTTAATTTCCCTCCCCTTCCACTAAAATTAATCCCCATTTTTAATTAATTCCCTTCCTTTAATTAATCCCTTTTTTAAATTAATCCCCCTTCCCTTTTAAATTAAATTTTCTCCCACTCCTTTTTAAATTTTTTCACCTCACCATTTAATTCGTTCTCCCCTCTTTTAAATTTTTAAATTCCCTCCCTATTTTAAAATATTCCCCATCCCTTAAACAAAACACAAAAAATAATAAAAAAATTAATTATTAAAAAAAAAAAAAAAATCCCCTCCTTTTAATTAAATTATCCCCTTTCCCTTTTTTAATAACCCCTTTTTTATTAACATTTCCATTAGTTTTCCCATCCCCCATCCCTTTTTTAATTTATTAAATTCCCTTCCATTTCTATTATAATCCCTTCTCCATTTTTTAATTAATCCCAAATAATTATTTTTTAATTAATTTAAAAAAAAAAAAAAAACAGCAAAGAGAGAGGGGAAAGAGAAGACATGAACAACAGAAAGGAAGAGGAAATGGCATAATGGGAAAATGATAAATTTCCTACATAGAGGATAAAAGAGAAGATTTACATTTTGATTTGTGGCATTGATTTGAAGGGTCATTTTCCAAAGAAATTGACATTTGAAGACGAGCTTGCCATCATTGAAAATAGATCTTTGAAGAAAAAATTCAGCTGCATAGTGTTTTCAGTTGCACATTTACAAAATATTTTTGGAGAGGTATTGACATTGTAGTGATATTGCTTGAGTTGTTGAAAAATTTGTTGATTTCCCTCCATCATTTGAGCAGATTTTGTATTTTGAGATTTCCATAGTTGGAAATTCTTTATAGTCATTTGTATTTGTTGTTGAATCACATTGTAAACGGGTGCATTTTCGGTTGAAGCCGACACTCTTTCATTTTTTGAGCCTAAGTTGTTGAAAATGGCTAAAATCAATGAGGTATTAGAGTTGTTGAATAACCTCATTCATTTCAATGTTGATGACATGATAAAAATGAGCAAGCATGTTCTTTGTAACATTCAGAGTTGTTTGCAAGATGCACATGAAAAGATCGAGTTTTTGCAGTTGGAATCTCAGCTCCAACAAGATGAACTTCAGCAAAAGAGTCACCATTCTGAACCTGTTTCTATTCAGAAGATTGTGAAGGACTCTCATCAGAAGAAAGAAGATAAAGATAAAGTTGATCCACATTCAGTTCCTTGCACTAGAGCAGATGTACATGCAGATGCAGTAGTTCAACCTGCACTTCTCAAGCCCATCATCAGACCTTGGGAAGAGCTTTTCCACAACAAGCACAGAACTAGTCTTGGATATGACAAGGATGTGTCCTTTCATATTCTAGACTACACCAAGCCCATCATATTTCAGAGTGCCAGATTCTTGTATGACAGTTCACCTGCAGCTGTTCCAGATCCTGTTCCACTTCCACAATATATTATAAAATGCCAACACTGTGATCGAGTTGGCCATATGAAAGATCACTGTTTTGATCTTCATCCATGCAAGCACTGTGGTCGGCACACCCATTCTTCAGACAGATGCTTCAGAAACAAGCCTCCTGCAAGAACCAAGATTCGTCTTGGATGGATCGCTTCTTGGCAATGGGCATCAGCAACCAAGAAGATGTTTAAGACACATGTCAGAATTTTTTCACGGATATTGAGCAAACTTGCAGTTGAGTTTTTGCCATCATATCACCTTGTCCCTGATAGGGGGGAAAATGGTGGTCATGTACAAGATTTGACGACAGATCAAGCGAGCCTGAGCCACAATATCTCATTCCATGTTCAGAGTTGTAGCCAGCAGTTCAAGCGAGCCTGAGCCACAATTCGTCATTCAGAGATGTAGCCAGAGACACGGATGCCCATGAGCATGCCTTCGGTTGGTGGGATGAATTTAACCCACTTTCATTTCTCTGGTTAGATGCAACCAAACTATCGCAAGTAGTGCACATCATCTTCTTGAGCTGATGAGTCACCATGAGGACAGAACATTTCTCCTCGCATAGATATTTTTCTGCCTAGCAAAGCCTACGCTCTTGCCAATCCTTTAAAGCATCGTTCCTAGTGAGAATGTTTGCCATCTCCAGAAAGTTGCTGGTAATCCTAAAACTACCTAGTAGACCTCCTTTTAGGTCATTATGTTGCCCCTTTTATGAAGGGACAATTCCATTTTTGGAAGAGTTCCGGGAACTGCAACAAGTTTTTCGTTCCAGTGTTGGTGGTCATCCTTAAACCACCTCTTTTTTTCCAACATTTCAGAGAGTTGATTCAGCCCAAGTGCTGCCATGTATACTTTGCAGATTTGTATTACAACTCTCTTCTTGGACTCACACATACCCCTTCGGATTAAGGGGGGATGTTGGAACACCTAATCCTACATGGGTAGGTATGGAATGCGAAAAGTCACAATGGAGTCCAAGTGACCTTGGAATGTGAAACCAAGAGTCACACCATTGTATTATAAATGTACATCATGTATAATGGAAAAATAAGAAAGTCTCACGCTTATCTTTCATTGTGTGTTGAGTCTCTTGTGTGTGTGTGTTTATTCTTCTCATACACGCATGTGGTGTTTTACATGAAGTAAATGTATTATCTTTGAATATTCTCAAAATATTCACCGTAACATTCCTCTCGAGTGAATTTCGTGGTGGACATGTGTCATGCTTTTCATTGGTGGAGATTTAATGGAACCATTCCAGAGGCTGCATGTACCAGCCACCACGGGGCTCTCGGTCAAAGGTGTGGAAAAATTTTGTTTGCGTCCCTGAGGCTCGACCCCAAGACCTCTTGCCCAGCATGCAGGTGCCTTAACCGTCTCTGCTATGTTGTGACTTAACTATTATGGTATGCGGGTTTTATTTATTGTTTAATTTTTTGGTACGTGGGGGAGCGGAGGGGCCAACCCCTTCCCATATGGTCGTCGCCCTGACCCAAGGGCTTAACACTATCCAAAAAATCCAACCATTAGCCACCCTCCATCAGTTTCGAGAGTAGTCACATGGTAACATAAGATAAATTGTAACTGACAGTTAAACCTCCACTTTAAACTGGGGTTTCGCCTTGTAACCGAAGTCCAAGCCCCTAGTTCAGCTAACCCCCAACGTGACCGCGAGGTTTGGGGGGCATGTGCCCAACACCCCTAATTGCATAGTTATTGCTAACAGTTAGTATTGGCGGGATATTTGGCGAGCGCCAATTTTTGTGCGGAAATTTCTATTTTGACTAGAGTTAAACTGAAGTTGCTCCATTTTTAGTGGAGTTGTTTTAGGGGTTACTGGGCAAAATTGTTTATGCTCTATCTTGAGAATAATTCGACCATTCTTGGAGTGTGAATAGTCAATTTCAATTTTCTTGTACATTACAGACTCATTGGTGAGGGTTTTAGAGCCATCATAGAAATTCTGAGCATGACTTTGCATCAAAGAAGTTATAGGGGCCACGAGGGACACTAGGAGCTAGGAGCAGTATGAGACCTAGCCAGGGCAGCTAGAGGCCTTAATCAAGAAACCAATAGTCATTTTTGGATGTTTCAGACATTATGAAACTAATGGTGAGGTTTTCAGAGCCAATAGAGGACTTCTGAAGGCCAATATGCTTCAAATAAATTCCAAGGGCCACCAGGTGCCAGCAGGAGAATGAGGCCTATCCAGAGCAACCAATATCCATTCTCAGCAAACCAATATTCTAACTATTTTGAGCCTTCTGAATCAAATGGAAGGATTTGAAAAATATTTTGAGGACTTTTTAAGGTCGAGATGCTTCAGATAATTTTTCAGTGAACTGAGAGCCAGGGGTGCCACCAGGTGTTGGAGGTGAAACCGGAGCAGCCAGAGGCCAATTTATGAAAGAGAATAGTCTACTATTACTATTTTGGACATTATGAATCCAATTGAAGGATTTTTAGAGCCATTTGGAGACTTCTAGAGCCAAATAAGCCACAAGGAAGTTTCGGGTAGCCCGGGGCCAACAGTGGATGGAGGCCTAGATTGGGAGGCCATGGCTCATTTGGAGAAAATGAACAGTATATTTTGGATGTATGAAATGTGATGGAGATATTAGGTGAGGTTTCAGGGACAAAAAAGGATTTATTAAGGATTTAGTGCCACAAAGAAGGTCAGGGAAGCTTAAGGGTGCCGACAGAAGAGGTCAAGTCTAAGGGAACCTGGGTCTATCTTCAGAGAGATTGCAGCCATTCCAGGGGTATGATGGTATTATAAACCCAATTGTACAGTCCAAATAACCATAGGATTTGAGTAGTTACTTGTAAAATAAATTTTCCATCTTAATCCCAAAGATCCAAGTCAATTTGACAAGGGCTCAAGGAGACGTAGCCCATGATATTCGGATGAACTCCTTTATTAAATTTTTTGTTATGTGTTGATGCTTATTTGCTGCACTTTATGGTTTTTTTACATGATTAATATCAGCAAAAAAAATTGTGTAATTCCTCACACTTAAAGAATTAAAACAATTTAAAGCACATACACCTGAATCAAGAATTCAATTCCGCACGGTCAAGAATAAGCTAGATCTTAATTTATATAACTGAGTGGGAGGTGCTTGAAAAGCATAACAAGTTATCCACCCATTTTAGATTAGATGGTATTAAAACACTAGATTACTTGCTTTACAAGAGCACTAGGTTTCTTGCTTAACAGAGCACAAGGTTGCTTGCTTGCTTGTTTGTCTTGAAAGGTGTTTAATAGTGCAAATAATTTAACTGTTTGCAAATTGAACGATGCTTACAAGTTTGAGTTTGTTAGAGGTGAAGGGGAGCTACTATTAGCTATGTCCAAAAGAGGACAAGAAGGAGGAAGGTTGAAAGCATTCTCCTTACCCAAAGGACCTCAAGGCAACCCTTGAAGCACAAGAGGGATTGTTTGCAAAAAAGGTTGTTTGAAGAAGAGATACAAGCTGCAGAATAGAGCTTGAATCTACAACCAAATTGTTGAATGTTGTCAATTTTTTTTTGAAGCTTTGTGAATTATTTTTGAAGTTATTTAGTTCATTTACATAGAGATGACAACTTCTTCAAGTGAGGTTTCAAAACCCTCCTTTACTAGACTCTTCGATGAAGAGATGAAGCGAGACTTCTACATCCTGAAGGATATGGTGAAAATTTTGTATGAAGATGGAAGGGAAATCACTAGACTTCATGAGAAATTGGTTGCTATGAAGCAAGAGAAAGAAGGAATTATTCAAAGAATGCATGAGATGGAGATGCAACTCCATCATGCCCAATAGGCCTTAACCAAACACATGCTTGAAGCAGAGGTAAATCACTCAAATTTGTCTTCAAATTCCTCTTCAGATAGATGTGTAGGTTCATTTGAAAACCACACTAGAGGTATATGGTCCAATTTGATGTTAAAAATGGGTTATATAGGCAAGGGTTTAGGAAAACATGCACAAGGAATGATTGATACTATTTTGGTTGATGATGTAGGTTTTAACCCTGTACAGAAATTATCTGTAAACGAATCTTAAAAAAAAAAAAAAAACAGTAGCAAGAGCATAAAATATAAAACAGATAAACACAGATATTTTCCCCTGGATCCCAAATCGGGACGACCAGCTTGATTTTTCATTATATTCCTTTTAGTGTTATAGCACATATATATACATGCCGAAGCAACATAAACCCCAATCCATTAACCCTGGATTAGAACATAACCATATTTTCCTTGACCGGATCTACAAAATACCAGGGGCCAAAAACCATCGTACCCCAAAACCATTTGCAAACCCATGCACAAAAGCATGGGCGGATCCGCCCACCAGAAAATAAGCAAAAAAAAAAAATTGGGGCACTGCCCCGGACCTTGACAGGGGAGGCTACCGCCCCCCCTGTGACCCCCCCACACGTGATTAGTCATGGAAATAATATAACACATACCCAAAATTTTCCTACTTGTTGTTTTATTTCCGCAGGGGGCCACATGAAAGCTTAGTCATTAGCCCAGTTCCGCAACACCCATTGTTTCTCTACACCAAGAGAACTTATGAGTGCTTACAAACTTCGTCAATGCATCTACAACATTCTTCAAAGTGTCCACCTTTACCAGCAACATCCTTTTAGCCTCAACCATATCTATAACAAAGTGATATTGAACATCAATGTGCTTTGTCTTTGAATGATAAGTAGGGTTCTTAGCCAAGAAAATTGCACTTTGGCTATCACAATCTATCCTTATAGCTTGCTGCACCAACCCCATACTTGAACACAATCTCTACAACCAAACTGCTTCCTTGCTTGCATGAGTGGCTACTATGTATTCAGCCTCTGTAGTTGAAAGAGCCACTACAGACTGTCTTTTACTCATCCAACTGACTGCACCTCCAAATAGGCTAAACACATACCCACTTATAGATCTTCTTTGGTCCAGATCTCCAACCCTGTCAGCATCAACAAAACCATGAATGTCCAACACTCTTTCCAATCCTGGTCTTCCCTAGTAGCGCAAGCCATAATCACTAGTGCCACGCAAATATCTGAAAACCCGCTTCACTACTGTCCAATGCTCCTTCCCTGGGTTTGACATAAACCTGCTCAATACTCCCACTGCATGTGCAATGTCTAGTCTAGTACAGACCATTTCATACATCAGGCTACCCACTGCACTTGCATATGGAACATGGGACATATCCTCCTCTTCTTCTTGTGTCTTGGAACGTTGTCCAGCAGACAGCTTTGTACCTACAGGAATTGAAACATTCACTGGTTTACTATCCTGCATATTGAACCTCTGCAATATAGTCTCAACATACTTCCTCTGGTTTAACTAGAGCTTCCTCTTTGCCTAATCTCTCTTAATTTCCATGCCCAAAATATAGTTTGCAGCACCAAGATCTTTCATGTCGAATTTGGAGAACAGTTGGGTCTTCAAATCTTGGATAATTTCTTTGTCATTTCCAATCAACAACATATCATCCACATACAAGACCAAATAAATAACATGATCACCAATTAATTTAAAATAAACACAGTGATCCTCCTTGCTTCTGGTGAAGCCAAGTCCTTTTGATGCAAAACGAGTGGGGATTGCACTTCCATACTGGCATCCTTGGTGATTGTTTTCAATCATACAGACTTCCTCTAACCACATACCAGTTCTTTGTTACCCTTCACTGTAAAGCCTTTAGGTTTCTTCATGTAGATATCCTCTTCTAGATCTCTGTGAATAAAATTTGTCTTTAGATCCATCTGTTCTACCTCAAAATAAAATGTTAACACAGACAAAAGTAACTAAAATTAAATAAAGAATAAATATAAAAAGAATTGACAGTTAACTTTGGCAACAGGAGAAAAAATATCACCAAAATCAATTCCCGGCACCTGGGAATAACCTTTCGCTACCAATCGAGCTTTGTATTTCTCCACCTTGCCTTCTACATTCATCTTTTTCTTAAACACCCATTTGCTCCCAATGGGCTTCCTTCCAGCCGGCAACTCCACCAGATCCCATGCATCGTTTTTGTGCAAGGATGCCATTTCATCAACCATAGCCTCCTTCCAGAGTTTTCCATCCTCTGAATCTACTGCCTCCCTGACAGTTCTGGGTTCATCATCACAGAAGCAGTTGTATCAAATTGCAGCGCATGGACCATACCTTCGGTTGTCTTCTTTCCCCGAGCCATCTTCTCATAAATTAAGTTTGTAGCTGACCCTCTGAAGTTCTTCGTTGTCTGTCTGATTCATCCTCCTTTAGCTCAAACTCTATCTTCTCAGGTTCCTTTGGTAGGAATTCATGTTTAACAACATCTTTCACCTCTCTAAACACCACATCTCGGCTGTACACAACCTTCCTTGTTTCTGGGTTCCAAATATTCTAACCATTTAAACCATCCTTATACCCAATAAAGATGCACCTTTCAGATTTATTATCCAACTTGGTCCTTTTCTCCTTTGGAACATGTACATATGCATCACATTCAAATACCCTAAGATGTGAAAGAGAGGATTTCTTACCAATCCATACCTCATGTGGAGTCTTATCCTCCAACTCTGATGAAGGTGATCTATTAACCAACATGCAGTCTCCACTTCGTCTACCCAAAATTCTTGTCCTAACCCGGTACCACTAAGCATTCTTCTTGACTTTTCCATCAGTGTTTTGTTCATTCTTTCTGCAACTCCGTTTTGTTGAGGTGTGTATGGAGTAGTCTTCTGTCGTGCTATACCACACTTCTTACAGAACTCTTCAAATTCCTTCTTGCAGAACTCCCCACCATTATCCCCCGTCCTCAAGACCTTTATCTTCTTCCTCGTCCGGTTTTTTTCTTCATTGTATGGCATGTCGCAACTTTGAATCTATCTCATCTATCAAAGAGTTCGTATGTGATTTCCTCAAGCAGCTATATCCTCTTATTCTTGACAGTCCATCATTGTTGAAACATAGTACAGACGTATCAAATGATGGAACTCGACGGTAGAGCCAACACATCACTGTGCACAAGCTCTAATATCTTGTTCGCTCTCTTAGCATCAGAAGGAAAACTCACCCGATTCTACTTCCCATATACACAATGTTCACAGAAATCGAAATCCAGAGAGCTATTTGTAGAAATTATATAAATTATGTGTTAAATATCCAAGATTATCCTAATCACACACTATTTTAACTTCATGCACAATACATAATATATTCCACCATTGATCATCACATGCGACAATTAAATCAATTGCAATGCACACATGAAACCATAAAAATTCACACACATTAACACAGTGATTTAATGAGAAAGCCTGAAGCTGAAAACCCCAACTATCTGTATATAATATATGTCATAGAGATCATGTAAATATCCTCATACAAAGTTGAACATGTCAAGCTCTCAGTACAATACAATCGCTACACACTAATCAGGCCCTGATCTAGCAAATCCATGCACCGATCTCTGCCACCTACTAGCCTGCCTCTACTGCGCAATCCCTGCTGAAGAATGGCTTTGAATGAACTCGAATTGCTCCAAGATTGACTGTACAATCTTCATTGGCATATCCACTGAGTGTTGGATGCAATCAATGCATCACTATAGTCACAACTGATAGTCACACTTGCTCTTTCACCTACCTCTCCACTGGTCTCCACTGAAATTGTCCATGCAAAGTAGTTAACTGATGTATTCTTCAATTGATCAATGAGTTAATATTTAGTTAATTAATTAATAATTAATTCAAAACACTCTCACTAGTGTATCAATCAATTAGACTAGATACAACTAGCTCAATTGTGTCTAACTGAGTTAAACTGAACACAACTCCACCAACTACTTATATAACTCCACCAAACTCTGTCACATGAGTTCTAACTGAATTCCTCATGCACTAGCTCCATTAAACCCTCAGGAATAGCGTAATTCCTTCTGTCAGCTGTTGTGCCACATGTGTGCACTTAACTTAAGTGCTCCAAGAGAATAAGAGAATGTTTAGAGTCCAAATATTATTAAGAGCTAATAATATTCGACATATCTATTTTCAAACTGGTAATCTAAAAATAGATTCCACCCAATATGTCTAAAAATAGAAGTCCATCTATTTTTCCAACTTGACCAACCATCCACAAATAGCATCCTGCAACTCATAGAATATGATCGACATGTCTAAAAATAGACATAGTCTAAAAATAGACTTTGTACCAAAAATAGCCTACGAGCCCACTTAGTGAAGGCGACGCTTTTCACTAAGCTCATCATCTTGTTGAATCTCAACACTCCCTCTCAACAATATAGGGATTATCTTCCACCCCAATATTGTCTCTATGGTATTCGAATTTTCTCCTGGTGAGCGCCTTCGTCAGAATATCTGCATCCTGATCCTCCGTGGGAATGTAAGAAAGCAACATGATCTTCCGCTGCACACAATCTTTGATATGATGTGATACCATGTCAATAATACATGTTTAGATCTATCATGAATACTTCGATTAACCGAGAATTTACTGCAACTTTGATTATCACAATATATCACGTAGGATCTAAGTGTGAACCTAACAACCAATCCAGATCTTCCTCATCCATATAGCCTGATGCCCAAACTCGATGCCATGTACCGACCTCCGCCTTGAACCGAGCTGCATCTCATTTCGACCGGTACTCAAGAACCTTAGAGACCCGATACTAACATCCTCCTATGTGTTTCTTTGTTCGTTGGGCCTCGCCCAATCTGCATCCGTGAAGCCACAAGTAAATTTCAACTCATCCACCGTCCGTACCATAATCCACACTCGATGTGCCTCAGATACTCTCAGACATGCTTGTCACCTTCCAAAAAGAGTTTGGTGGGCTTAACCATAGCTTCTGTGTGCCGGTTAGAAGATAGCATAAGGCCCACGGTAATAATTAAATACATGAGCGAACCAACCAACTATCGATAAACAGTGGCATCCACTACCTCTGTCGATGTAGCATCCTCTTTCCTCCAACCACCAGGAAGAGGAGTGTCAATAGGCTTGCAGCCTTACATGTTGAACTTCTCCAGTATCTCCCGGCATACTTGCCTTGAGACACAAACAGTCCACCCTTCTGCTGCCAAATTTCCAATCCCAGGAAATAATGAAGGAGGCCCAAGTCCTTCATCTCAAACTCCTTTGCAAGATCTGCCTTACATGAGTGTATCAACAGTTCATCACCTGTCAGTATCAAATCATCTACATAAAGTACAATGATCAGCAACTTACCCTCCACCACAATCTGGTATAGGTTCAGATCCTCCTCACTCTTGGCGAAACCAAGTCCTGTGAAATAATTGTCTATCCGTGTGTACCAAGCACGAGGTGCTTGTTTCAGCCCATACAGCGCTCTTTTGAGCCTGCACACATGCGACTCGCTGCTGAAGATTTTGAATCCTTCAGGCTGCTCTATGTACACCTCTCCCCAATGACTCCGTTGAGGAACGCGGTCTTCCTCACATCCATCCGATGAATGTGCTAACCGAATTGTAAGGCCGAGAGAGAAAGGATGAAGCCCATATGGAAGAATACCTCGTGACAGTGTGCTGTTTCTTCATATTCTATCCCATCCGTGATATAGCTCCCGGCAAAATCTGCCTTGTACTTCTCGACGGCTATAGCTTGTCACTTTGTAGATCCATCTCGAACCTACCACTGATTTCCCCTCCGGCCTTGGGACAATCTCCCATGCACTGTTTCTGACAATCGAATCATACTCTTCCACCATGGCATCTACCCATGCGAGATCCTCCACAGCTTCCTCGAAATAGGATTGTTTTGTCACGATACACTTGCTTATCAAAGCCATGTATCCAGTAAATCGGTCAGGTGACTGTCTCTATCTGCGCTGTGATGTAGGGGCTCCTACATTCTACGCTGCATCAAGATTCAGTCGCTCAGCTTCTGTAGTGCGCTTCCGCCCTTTGATGTTTGGCGCTGCATGAGTGGTTTCTTCCACTCTTTGAACCTCCTCTTGTGGCTGATCCCCATCCTAAGTCTCATATTTAGGAACAAGTAGCTCCTCATCTACATGAAAGTGTAGCTCCCTCTCAAGTGACAACTTCATGGCTTTCTCCTCATGAAATTTTATATCCCGTCGCACAAAAGTCTTTCGACTGTCTGGAAAATACACACGATAATTTTGGGGTGTTTCTTTGTACCCCACAAATATCCCAACCTCTGCGGTCGGCTCCAACTTCTTCCTGGAATCCTTCATCACATGAATGTAAACAGGTGACCCAAAAACCTTCAAATGAGAAATATCAGGCTCCTTACCAGAAAACGCCTCTTCGGGTGTACTCATGCCAAGTACTCTATGAGGTAACGGTTTTGCACATAAACCGTAGTGTTGCATGCTTCAACCCACAAGTGTATGGGAAGGCCATGATCATGCAACATCGCCCATGCAACACCCACGATCGTTCTGTTCTTTCTCTCCGCAACCCCATTCTATTGTGGGTTATGAGGCGTTATGAGCTCTCTTCGAATTCCTTCTGCGCTGTAAAAGTATTTGAATTCGCCAGAGATGAATTCACCACCATTATCGCTCCTTAAAGCTTTCACCTGATTTCTCGACTCTTTCTCAACCAGTGCCTTGAACTCACATAACTTTGAGTATGTCTCGCTCTTCTTCTGCCTGAAGAAGATCCAGCACTTACGAGAAAAGTCATCAACAAATATCACATAATACCTGTGCTTTACTGTCGAAGCTACTGAGAAAGGTCCACACACATCTGTGTGAATTCTCTCAAGGATCGTCGTGGCGTGACTATCCTTCTCATGAAAAGTGGTCTTCAAAAATTTTCCCAAAGTACATCCCTTGAATTAATCTGACTACGCAAGTGTACCCTTGGGAAGCCCGGTAGAAATCTGCTGCAAAATTTTCAAAGCACCATGGTGAAGATGGCTCAATCTCCTATGCCAAAATTCACCCTCATCCCGGCTCACCACTCCTTTTGCTTTGCCTGCCATTACTGTGTAGCCATCTACCTGCAATTGATAAAGGTTCTTAACTTGAACCCCTATCCTCCGGGTTTCACCAGTTGCTTTACTGCACAAGAAATCCTTTCCCTTGCTAAAAAAAACATCAGATCCCTTGTCTTCCAACATAGCCACAGAGATCAGATTCTTCTTCAATCCTAGAACATGCATGATATCCTTCAATATGAAAGGTTTACCAGACTCCCTCTCAAAGGAAATGGTCCCGATACCAGCCGCACTATATCTACCATCATCGCCCATCTCTATGTGCACTCCAAGATCCTTCTCATCCGGATCAGTAAAAAAATCTTTGTCTCGAGTCATATGGAAAGACACACCACTGTAAAGAAATCACACTGATCCCATCACACTTGAAACCAAGCATGCGATCAGCGAAAAATCCAGCTCAAACTGCAAGGCTAAGGCCTCTCCAGCTGCAGATCCAACAGCCTGCTTATTTTTCTTCTTTTGTGGACAATTAGTGGCATAATGTCTGTGTTGGTGACAGTGAAAGCACTTCACCTTGGACAAGTCCTGCTTCTTTCCTTTCACACTAGATTGAGAAGGATTTTTCTTTCCCTTTCCTTTCCTTGCTTTGGCAGCCAAAGTGAAATTTTCTTCATCTTCATTCTTCGATGAATATCCATCCCTGGTACCTCGCCTTATCTCCTCCTGCACAAGATCCAACCAAAGTCGCTCCCATCTTGGCAGTTTCTCCCAACCATTGACAGATTCCTTGTACCTATGCCAACTCTTCGGAAGCCCAAGAAGAGCCAAGCTCACCAAGTCCTCTTCATCTATAGTAACCTCCACACTTCCCAGCTCATCCCTGCACTGGACAAACTTCGTGAGGTACTTGGGTATATTATCGCCTTTCTCCATTTTTATTTTCCTAAATTTGTCTTTAAGCGCCAACTTCCTCTGGTTGCTTCTGCTTTGGAACAATTTTGTCAAAGCTTTCCACATCAAGAATGGAGAAGCTTTACCATGAAGGTTGGACACTATGTGATCCTTCACACCTTCCAACAAAATCCTTCGACACTTTTCTGTCTTCTTTTGCCATGCGTCAAGTGTGGCTACATCGCTAGAAGCAGGTTTTGGAATTTCAGCATCTATGAACTCCTTCAACCCATTGTCATCTAGCACCGCCTCCATCCTGTCCTTCCATGAAATATAATTTGAGCTACCCTCAAGGGCATACTCCAATCGCAATCCATTGAAAGACATTTCAATTAATGCTTAACTTCGACACCAAGAAAACACTACAGCAAATTCGAATTCCACCAACACAAAACTCAACCGCTCCAATAATTGCAATATGCTCTGATCAATATTGCTCTGATACCATGTAGAAATTATATAACCTATGTGTTATATATCCAATATTCTCCTGATCACGCACTATTTTAACTTCATGCACAATACAGAATCTATTCCACCATTGATCATCACATGCGGAAATTAAATCAATTGCAATGCACACATGAAACCATAAAAATTCACACACATTAACACAGTGATTTAACGGGAAAGCCTGAAGCTGAAAACCCCAACTATCTGTATATAATATATGTCATCGATATCATGTAACAATCCTCATACAAATCTGAACATTTCAAGCTCTCAGTACAATACAATCGCTACACACTAATCAGGCCCTGATCTAGCAAATCCATGCACCGATCTCTACCACCTGCTAGCCTGCCTCTACTGTGCAATCCCTACTAAAGAATGGCTCTGAATGAACTCAAATTTCTCCAAGATTGACTGTGCAATCCTCATTGGCATCTCCATTGAGTGTTGGATTCAATCAATGCATCACTATAGTCACAACTGATAGTCACACTTGCTCTTTCACCTACCTCTCCATTGGTCTCCACTGAAATTGTCCATGCACTGTAGTTAACTGATGTATTCTTCAGTTTATTAATGAGTTAATATTTAGTGAATTAATTAATAATTAATTCAAAACACTCTCACTAGTGTATCAATTAGTTAGACTAGATACAACTAGCTCAACTGTGTCTAACTGAGTTAAACTGAACACAACTCCACCAACTACTTCTATAACTCCACCAAACTCTGTCACATGAGTTCTAACTGAATTACTCATGCATTAGTTCCAGTAAACCCTCAGGAATAGCGTAATTCCTTCTGTCATCTATTATGCCACATGTGTGCACTTAACTTAAGTGCTCCAAGAGAATAAGATAATGTTTAGAGTCTAAATATTATTAAGAGCTAATAATATTCGACATATCTATTTTTAGACTGGAAATCTAAAAATAGATTCCGCCCAATATGTCTAAAAATAGAAGTCCATATATTTTTCCATCTTGACCAACTATCCACAAATAGCATCCTGCAAGTCATAGAATATGATCGACAGGTCTAAAAATAGACATAGTCTAAAAATAGACTTTGCGCCAAAAATAGCCTGCGAGCCCACTTAGTGAAGGCGACTCTTTTCACTACGCTCATCATCTTGTTGAATCTCAAAACGATTAGACATACCTTCTACGATACCATTTCTATGCAGTATCCGAAGGCCCTTCTCTCCAATATGTCCAAGCCTTTAATGCCATAGCATGGTCTTTTCTCCAGAGACCGCTAGGCTTTCCGCTCCACTTTCGGGAACCACAGAACTGTTGCACCCAGCAATAACAATGCTGCCCTGAAACTTGTATAGAGTTCCAATCCAAGCTCCCCTCATTAATACCAGTGATCCCCGAACCATCTTACAGGTATCTTTCTCGAACACTGTTTTTACACTTGCATCATCCATCTTTCTTACAGAAATCAGATTTCTGGCCAATGCAGGAATGTGCAGAACACCAAGAAGTGTTCTAATCCTTCCACCTTGCAGCTTCAGCTTGAATTTTCCACGTTCGACGATTCTGGCCTTCCTATCATCACCTAAGAAGACATCACCACCATCATATTTCTCATACTTGAAGAACCACTCCCTATGGGGAGTGAAGTGAAAGGATGCACCCGAGTCAATCAACCATGACTCATGATCTACATGTGTATTTGAAGAAGAAGCCAAATACACATCCCCACCTTCATCTGAGGTGGTTTTTGCCTCTTCAGAAGGAGCATCATCAGATCCCTTTCCTTTCTCAGGAGCTTTAGATCTGCAGTCCTTTTTGTAGTGCCCTTCCTTTCCGCATTTCCAGCATACCTTTACAAAATTTCCAGGAGATTTAGATCTCCCTCTAGATTTGGATCTCCCACTCGAAACCTTATTCTTGTTTCTGTTTTGGTACCTTCCTCGTACATATAAGGCATCTCCATTCTGGCCCTCCATATTTCTCTGTCTCATTTCCTCCGACAGCAAGGCTGAGACAATGTCATCAAAATTCAAGGTAGTTGTATTTCTACCTATTGCAATAACCAGACTACCCCACGAGTCTGGTAGAGAACATAACAAACTGATGAACTTATCTTCATCTAAGATTTTAATATCAACAGATGACATCTGACTTACCACAGTATTAAAGTCATTCAAATGCTATGTCACCGAGTCTCTATCCTTCATCCTTAGGTTATACAGCTTTTTCCGCAGGAACAATTTATTCACCAGAGACTTAGATTGGTACAAAGTCCCTAGCTTGTCCCACAAGGTCTTCGTCGTAGCTTCCCCAGATACATTCAACAATACCGAATCTGAGACACACAAGCATATTGTGCTCTTTGTCTTCCGATCCAGCTTCTTCCAGTCTTCATCTGACATTGTCGTTGGTTTAGTACCTGGATCTACCGCGATCCATTGATCTTTATCCACCAGCAGATCCTCCATCTTGAGCTTCCACAACTCAAAACTCTGACCACTAAATTTCTCTATCTTTATCTTCCCGCCGCTCGCTATCTTCTTTCACCGCAAGAATCGATCCTGCAAATCTCCCACTGAATAGGGTCTACCTCAGGGCCGAGCAAAAAACCCCTCAGTAGAAAAGCCATCCCCTTGAAGCTGAAACTTCTCTGATACCAAATGTAGGTTTTAACCTTGTACAAAAATTATCTGCAAATGAATCTTAAAAACAGAAAATAAACAGTAGCAAGAGCATAAAACATAAAACTGATAAACACAGAGATTTTCCCCTGGATCCCAAATCGGGATAACCAGCTTGATTTTTCATTATATTCCTTTCAATGTTACAACACATATATATATACATGCTGAAGCATACATAAACCCCAATACATTAACCCTGGATTAGAACATAACCGTAGTTCCCTTGACTGGATCTACAAAATACCAGGGGCCGAAAACCATCGACCCCAAAACCATGTGCAAACCCATGCACAAAACCATGGGTGGATCCGCCCACCGAAAAATAAGGAAAAAAAAATTATGGGGCGCTGCCCCAGACCCCGATAGGGGGGGCTATCGCCCCCCCTGTGACCCCCCCATGCGTGATTAGTCGTGGAAATAATTTAACACATACCCAATAGATGAAAGGCCTAAGAATTTTGGTATAGGCTATGTTCAATCTTATGGAGAAAACTCTAAAGCCATGAAGGCATTTGAGACAACTCAAGGAAGAACTTTTGTTGCAAGTTCAAAACCACAACATGTCAAGTTTATTTTCAAGATGACTACCATTGTTTGAAGCCTATGTTTTTGCAATATGTTTGTAGACATGCAGTTTATGGCGAGCAAGAGAGTTCTGGCAACTATCAAGACATGAACACTGATGTTGGTCTTCAAAAGAAAGCTGGAACCTCTACAAGTATCTCCTCGAGAAGGTAAAAAATATGGACATGCAAAGCAACATTTGAGGTATAATTCTTCCCATAGTCAAGTTGATTATGTTTACGTTAAGCATGGAAAATATGCATGGATGAAAGGAATAAATAGTTTTTGTTCCTATTGTGGTATGTGTAACCATTATGTTTCAAAATGTTGGAAGAGATTGAAGGCATACAAGAAATAGTTGAAGCGAAGGAAACTTGCACAAAAGGTGCAAAAGACTTGCACACATTTCCAGAAGAAGGGACATTTTATTGCCCAATATTAGACATTGAATCCCAATAATCCCAAGCATTTGAAGCAAGAGGATAAAAAGACTGGTGAAAATGGTACCAAGGATTCCATCATTGATGTGAGAATAGGTGTTTCACATGAAGAATATTTTTAGCAGCAAAAATCACCATGAAAGTGGCTTGGTAAGAAGTGGCTTGACTTCTTAACTCAGTAAGACAAACATTCATTTGTACATATGTAAATTTCAGTCATGTATACATTTCTGTTGGAAACTTATGTTTGTTTGAGCCACCTTGGATCGATGATCAAGGATATGATGTTTAGATACCTTCAATTGAAGAATTCTCACCAAAAACTTTATGGGCGATTTAAAGAAAGACACAATCCTTGACAGAAGGACGAGAGCATCTAAGAAGGGAAGTGTTGACTACCTTCGAGTTGGGACTCAAAGGCACTAAGACAAGCAAGGCAAAGTGTATGGAGGCTATAAATATGAGGGTGTTGTACTCTCATCTACTGAACAAGTAATCAATCTTTTGGGGTCTAAAATATTCTGAATGGGGAGGAGTGATCAAATTTAGATCAAGGACCCAAGTGATAGCTCAAATTTCAAAGTGTTTGAAAGTGTGTAAAACTGAGTGACCGGATAGATCTTGTCTTCCTAATTCTGGTGCCGCAAACAGTTCAAAAAATCGCACCGTATGAAGAAGTTATTGCGATTTGAAAAGTCCAGTGAACTGCAATTTTTGACATTTGACCAGGGTTGACTAGGTTTTTAAAAAATAAAAATAAAATAAATTCCTAGGAATATTCCTCAAAATATTCCTCTCGAGCAAATTGCAGGGTGACAAATGTCACAGTTTTTATTGGTGGAGATTTGAACGAACCAATTGTTGAAAATGCAACAAGATGATGGAGCTTAGTGAAATGAAGTCTCCTTCACTAAGTGGGCCCGCAGGCTATTTTTGGTGTAAATTCTATTTTTAGACATATGGATCATGGTCTATGAGTTGCAGGATGCTATTTATGGATGATTGGTCGAGTTGGTAAAAATAGATGGACCTCTATTTTTAGAAATTGGGCGGTTTCTATTTTTAGACTGCCATGCTAAAAATAGAACAGTCAAATATTATTAACCCTTAATACTATTTAGACTATAAACATTATCTATCTCTAATTTCCACTTGATGTTTGATAAAATATGCAAAATTACGTAAGGAAAACTGTATTTTTTTCCTAAGGGTTAGTTGAGTTTATTGTATGGTTGACTTCCGTTAAGAACTCATGTGTGCAGTTGTGATGATGAGACAGCTTGGTGGAGTTGTGCTCCGTTTAACTTAGTTGAACTAGTTGTATTTAGTCTAACCGACAAGTACACTAGTGATGAGTGGTGGAATTAATTATTAATTAATTCACTAATTATTAACTCATAAATCAACCAAAGAACACATCATTTAACTCGTAATGCATGACAGGTCAAAGGAGCACTGTGAGCAGAGGTGGGTGAAAGGAGCAGTGTGACTATCGTTGTGACCATGATTGGTGTAATGACTGTACACATCGATGGAGACGACACGAGGATTGTGCTGTTGGAGCTAGTGGGATTCGAACTTGGATATCATTCATTACTCACTTGGATTGCGCAGTAGAGACAGGCAGACTTGTGGAGGAGATTTGAACCCATGACTTGTTCAAATCTCATATAGTTTGTGTGTAACTTTTTGGAGATAGTACTGAGTCTTGTGAGGAGTATTGTGCTATGTATTGTTACATGTTCTCTATCATTATATTATACAGATAGTTTGGGGTTTTCAGATATTGCTTTCCCCATTACATCCTGTGTTGATATGTGTGCTTGATTATGTTTTAATGAGCGCATGCGACTGCTTTCTATTTCTGCATATTGATGATCAATTGTAGAAGAGGTTATGTATTATGCATGAAGATTTAATATTGTGTAATCAGGATAATATCGGTGAATAATTCAGCTATTATTCAAATTTCTACATGGTATTAGAGCGAGATTGATCATCGGATCTATTACAATGATTACAATTATTTCGGTAGACAGAGTCTGTAACGGGCCAGGTAGCCTCTGGATCCATCCTTTCCTTGAAAGGTGATATATCCAGTAAATGCCCCTACATTCGATCTCTGTGCTAGAAATAATTTGTTCTCACAGATCCAGAAGCAGCTGAGTTTTGAGCTTGGAATTTGAATTTGCAGCAGAATTTGGAATTTGAATTTGCAGTAGTTTTCTTGGTGCCAAAGTTGAAATGTCTTTCAACGGATTGCGACTGGAATATGCCCTTGAGGGCAGTTCGAATTATGTTGCATGGAAGGACTTGGAGCAGCGTAATAGATGATACACCCGGGGTCAAGAGAGTTCATACGAGATCCCAAAGCTCATCGATGTCGCTCGAGGCTTGGCAAAAGAAGATGGCGAAATGTCAAAGAATTCTGTTGGAGGGCATGAAGGATCACATTGTATCCAACATGCATGGAAAATATTCTCCATACTTGATGTGGAAAGCGTTGACAGATTTATTCCAAAGCAAGAGCGACCACAGGAAGTTGGCGCTCAAGGATAAACTCAGACATATAAAGATGGAGAAAGGCGACAGTATGCCGAAGTACCTCACGAAGTTCATCCAATGCAGGGATGAGCTAGGAAGTGTGGGGGTGACTGTCGATGATGAGGAATTGGTGAGCTTGGCTCTCCTTGGTCTACCGAAGAATTGGCATGCCTATCAGGATTCTGTCAATGGTCGGGAGAAATTGCCAGGATGGGAGCGACTTTGGTCGGATCTTGTGCAAAAGGAGATACAGCGGAATACCAGAGACGGATCTTCATCAAAGGCATCTGATGAAGAAAATTTCTCTTTGGCTGCCAAAGAAAAGAAGGGGAAGAGCAAGAAAGCTTCTCATTCTGGTGCGAAAGGCAAGAAGCAAGACATGTCTAAGGTGAAGTGTTTTCACTGTCACCAGCACGAACATTATGCCACAAATTGTCCGCAGAAGAAGAAAAACAAGCAAGCGGGAAGATCTGCAGATGGAGAGGCTTTGGCCTCGTAGTTCGAGCTTGACTTTTCGCTGATCGCATGCTTGGTTTCAAGTGTGGCGAGATCAGTTTGGTTCTTGGATATTGGAAAATTTTTTCACGACTGGAGATCTAGACCCTGTCAGACATGGGATGAGAAAGATCTTGGAGTGCACATCGAGATGGGCGATGATGGTAGATATAGTGCGACTGGTATCGGGACCATTTCCTTTGAGAGGGAGTCTGGAAAACCTTTCATCTTGAAGGATGTCATGCATGTTCCAGGATTGAAGAAGAATCTAATCTCTGTGGCGATGTTGGAAGACAAGGGATATGATGTTGTCTTTAGCGAGGGAAAGGCTTTCCTGCACAGTAAGGCAACTAGTGAACCCAGAGGATAGGGTTCGAGTTAAGAACCTTTATCAATTGCAGGTAGATGGCTGCGCAGCAATGGCAGGCAAAGCAGAAGGAGTGGTAAGCCGAGATGAGGGAGAATTATGGCATAGGAGATTGGGCCATTTTCACCATGGCGTTTTGAAGATACCCCCCCCCCCCCCCGCAGCAGATGCATCGGGCTTCCATGGGCAATTCTTGCACAAGCGTACCGGGGCAAGGGATGTACTTTGGGAACATTTGTGAAAGCCACCTTTCACGAGAAGGATAGTTGCGCCACGATGATCCTCGAGAGAATTCACACAGATGTGTGTGGACCTTTCTTAGTAGCTTTGACAGCAAAGCACAGGTACTATGTGATATTTGTTGATGATTTTTCTCGTAAGTGCTGGATCTTCTTCATGCAGAAGAAGAGCGAGACATACTCAAAGTTCTGTGAGTTCAAGGCACTGGTTGAGAAAGAATCGGGGAAGCAGGTGAAGGCTCTAAGGAGAGACAATGGTGGTGAATTCATCTCTGGCGAATTCAAGGACTTTTGCAGCGCAGAAGGAATTCGAAGAGAGCTCATAGCACCTCATAACCCACAGCAGAACGAGGTTGCTGAGCGGAAGAACAAAAAGATCATGGGTGCTGCACGGGCGATGTTGCATGATCAGGGCCTACCCATTCACTTGTGGGTGGAGGCATGCAATACTGCAGTATATGTGCAGAACCATTGTCCTCACAAGATACTTGGAATGAGTACACCTGAGGAGGCGTTTTCTGGTAAGAGGCCTGATATTTCCCATTTGAGGATTTTTGGTTCACCTGTTTACATTCATGTGACGAAGGATGCCACGAAGAAGCTGGAGCCGACCGCAGAGGTTGGGATATTTTTGGAGTACACTGATACACCCCACAACTATCGTGTGTATTTTCCAGACAGTCGCAAGACTGTTGTGCGACGGGATATCAAATTTCAGGAGGAGAAAGCCATGAAGTGTTCGCTTGATAGGGAGCCACACTTGCATGCAGATGAGGAGCTATTAGTTCCTAAGGATGAGCTTCAGGATGTGGATCAGCCACAAGAGGAAGTTCATGGAGTGGAAGAGACCACTCATGCAGCGCCAACCATCAGAGGGCGCAAGCGCACTACAGAAGCTAAGCGACTGGCTCAAGATGCAGAGAAGATTGTAGGACCACCTACAGCACAGCGCAGACAGAGAAATTCACTGGATCGGTACACTGGATACATGGCTCTTATGAGAAAATGTGTCGTGACAGAGCCATCCTCTTTCGAGGAAGGTGTGGAGGACCCCGCATGGGTAGATGCCATGGTGGAAGAGTATGATTCGATTGTCAGAAACAGTGCATGGGAGATTGTCCCAAGACCGGAGGGGAAATCAATGGTGGGTTCGCGATGGATCTACAAAGTGAAGCAGGCGGCTGACGGGAGTGTGGATAAGTACAAGGCAAGATTTGTTGCCCGAGGATTCTCACAGATAGAGGGGATCAATTATGAGGAGAATTTTTCACCTATCACAAGGTACTCTTCCATACGGACGATCCTAGCTCTCTCAGCGCAGATGGGGTGGCACATCCATCAGATGGATGTGAAGACTGTGTTCCTCAATGGAGTCATTAAGGAGGAGGTGTACATAGAGCATCCCGAAGGTTTCGAGATCTTCAGCAGTGAGTCGCATGTGTGCAAACTCAAGAGAGCATTGTACGGGTTGAAACAAGCACCTCGTGCTTGGTACACACGGATAGACAGTTATTTTACCGTACTTGGATTCTCCAAGAGTGAGGCGGATCCTAACCTGTACCAGATTGTGGTGGAGGGGAAGTTGCTGATCATTGTACTGTATGTAGATGATCTGATTTTGACGGGTGATGAGCTATTGATACTTTCATGCAAGGAGTATCTTGCACGAGAGTTTGAGATGAAGGACTTGGGCATCCTTCATTATTTCCTGGGATTGGAGATTTGGAAGCGCAGCAGAGGACTGTTTGTTTCTCAGGGCAAGTATGCCCGGGAGATTCTGGAGAGGTTCAACATGCAAGGCTGCAAGCCTGTTGACACTCCTCTTCCTGGTGGTTGGAGGAAGGAGGATGCTACTTCAGCGAAGGTAGTGGATGCCACTGTCTATCGACAGTTGGTGGGGTCGCTTATGTATCTGGTCAATACACGACCCGATATATGCTATGCTGTTAACCAGCTTTCGCAAGCTATGGTTAAGCCTACCAAGCTCTTCTGGAAGGCAGGCAATCATGTATTGCGTTATCTTAGAGGCACATTGGGATATGGCTTGTGGTACAGATAGGAGGATGAGGTGAAGCTGTGTGGCTTCACAGATGCAGATTGGGCAGGGAGCCCAACGGATAGAAAAAGCACATCTGGAGGGATCTTCAGTATCGGGTCGACAGTATTTTATTGGTACAGCAGGAAGCAGAGATCCATGGCACTCAGTTCAATAGAGGCTGAGTATATGGCAGCAAGCTTGGCTACATGCGAGGCCATATGGATGAGGAAGATTCTGGTCGGGTTGTTCGGGTCACACTTGGAGCCTACTGTGATTTATTGTGATAACCAGAGTTGCATTAAACTCTCGGCTAATCCAGTATTTCATGATAGATCCAAACACATCGACATCAGGTACCATCATATCAGAGATTGTGTGCAGCTGAGAATCATGTTACTTTCATATATTCCCACGGAGGATCAGGATGCTGACATCTTGACGAAGGCGCTCACCAGGAGCAAATTCGAATACCACAGAGGCAGGATAGGGGTTGCAGATAATCCATATCTTGTTGAGAGGGAGTGTTGAAAATGCAACAAGATGATGGAGCTTAGTGAAATGAAGTCGCCTTCACTAAGTGAGCCCGCAGGCTATTTTTGGCGCAAAGTCTATTTTTAGACTATGTCTATTTTTAGACATATGGATCATGGTCTATGAGTTGCAGGATGCTATTTATGGATGATTTGTCGAGTTGGTAAAAATAGATGGACCTCTATTTTTAGACATTGGGCGGTTTCTATTTTTAGACTGCCGGGCTAAAAATAGAACAGTCAAATATTATTAACCCTTAATATTATTTAGACTATAAACATTATCTTATCCTCTTGGAGCACTTCAGTTTGATGCTTGGATGTGGCACATGCAGCTGACAGAAGGAAATACGCTTTTCCTAAGGGTTAGTTGAGTTATTGCATGGTTGACTTCAGTTAGAACTCATGTGGCAGAGTTTGGTGGAGTTGATGAGACAGTTGGTGGAGTTGTGTTCGGTTTAACTTAGTTGAACTAGTTGTATTTAGTCTAACTGACAAATACACTAGTGATGAGTGGTTTGAATTAATTGTTAATTAATTCACTAATTATTAACTCATAAATCAACGAAAGAATACATCAGTTAACTGTAATGCATGGACAATTCAATGGAGACCAGTGTTAGAGGTGGGTGAAAGGGTGAGTCTACTATCAGTTGTGACTATTGGCTGTGCATGAGATTTGCACACACATTGATGGAGATTGCCAATGAGGATTGCGCAGTTGGAGCTAGTGGGATTCGAACTTGGATCTCATCATTAATCAACTTGGATTGCGTAGTAGAGGCAGGCAGACTTGTGGAGGAGATTTGAACCCAGGACTTGTTCAAATCTCAGTTAGTTTGTGTGTAACTTTTGGAGATAGTACTGAGTACTTGTGAGGAGTATTGTGCTATGTATTGTTACATGTTCTCTATCATCATAATATACAGATAGTTGGGGGTTTTCAGCTATTTCTTTCCCCATTACATCCTGTGTTGATATATGTGCTTGATTATGTTTTAATGAGCGCATGCGACTGCTTTCTATTTCCGCATATTGATGATCAATTGTAGAAGAGGTTATGTATTATGCATGAAGCTTAAATAGTGTGTAATCAGGATAATCTCGGTGAATAAATTAGAAAATTATTCAAATTTCTACACCAATTAGGAAGCGCCATGTGGCCGGTCTTGAGGCCGCCACGTGGCCCTTGAATAGTGTGGAAAAATTTTGTTTGGGTCCCCAAGGCTCGACCCCGAGACCTCCTGCCCAGCATGTGGGTGCCTTAACCATCTCCGCTATGTTTTGACTAAACTATTATGGTATGTGGGTTGTATTTATTATTTAATTGTTTGGTACGCGGAGGAGCGGAGGGGCCAGCCCCTCCCCATATGGTCGTCGCACTGACCCAAGGGCTTAACACTAATCGCAAACTCCAACTGTTAACCACCCGTCATCAGTTTCGGGAGTAGTCACATGGTAACGTAACATAAATTGTAACCGACAATTAAACCTCCGCTTTAAACTAGGGTTACGTCTTGTAACCAGAGTTCAAGCCCCTAGTTCCGCTAACCTCCAACGTGACCACGGGGCTTGGGGGGAATGTGCTCAACACCCCTAACCGCACAATTATTGCTAACGGTTAGTATTGGTAGGATATTTTTCCAATGCCAATTTTTGTGCAGAAATTTCTATTTTGACTGGAGTTAAACAGAAGGTGCTCCATTTTTAGTGGAGTTGTTTTAGGGGTTACTGGGCAAAATAGTTTATGGTCTATCTTGAGCATTATTCGACCATTCTTGGAGTTTAAATAGTCAATTTCAACTTTATTGGACATTCCAGACTCATTGGTGAGGGTTACAAAGCTATTAGAGAACTTATAAGTGCGAATTTGCATCATAGAAGTTCTACCGGCCATGAGGGCCACCAGGAGCCAGCAGCAGTACGAGGCCTAGCCAGGGCAGCTAAAGGCCTTAATCCGGAAACCAATAGTCATTTTTGGATGTTTCAGACATTTTGGAACTAATGGTGATGCTTTTAGAGCCATTAGAGGACTTATGAAGACCGGTAAGCTTCAGAAAAGTTCCAAGGGCCACCAGGTGCCAGCAAGAGAATGAAGCATATCCAAAGCAGTCAGTATCCATTCTCAGCAAACCCATAGTTTATTTTGACTATTTTAGCCTTATAAATCTAATGGAAGGATTTTCATAAGCTTTTGAGGAATTTTGAAGGTAGAGATGCTTCAGAGAAGTTTTTAGTGAACCTAGAGCCAAGGGGTGCCACTAAGTGTTGGAGGCGAAACCAGACCAACCGGAGGCCAATTTATGCAAGATAATATCTGTTATGACTGTTTTGGACATTTTGAATCTAATGGAAGGATTCCAAAGCCATTTGGATACTTCTAGAGCCGAATAAGCCACAGCGCAATGTCGGCTAGCCTAGGGCCAACTATGGATGGAGGCCTAGATTGGGAAGCCAGAGCCCATTTGGAGCAAATGAATGGTCTTTTTTGGATGTCTGATATGTGCTAGAGATAGTAGGTGAGGTTTCAGGGATAGAAAATGATTTCTTAAGGATTTAGTGCCACATCGAAGCTCAGGGAAGCTTAAGAGTGTCGATAGTAGAGGTCAAGTCTAAGGGAACCTAGGTCTATCTTCAGAGAGATGCAGCCATTCCAAGCATATGATGGTATTATAAACCCAATGGTATAGTCAAAATAACCATTGGAGTTGAGCAGTTACTTGTAAAATAAATTTTCCTTCCTAATCCCAAAGAGCCAAGTCAATTTGACAAGGGCTCAAGGAGACGTATCCCACGATATTTGGGTGAACTCCTTTATTAAATTTGTTGTTATGTGTTGATGCTTATTTGTTGCACTTTATGGTTGTTGCACATGCATAATATCAGCAAAAAAAATGTGTAATTCCTCACACTTAAAGCACTAAAGAAATTTAAAGCACATACACTTGAATCAAGAATTCAATTCCGCACAGTCAAGAATAAGATAGATCTTAATTTGTTTAACTAAGTGGGAGGTGCTTGAAAATCATATCAAGTTATCCACCCATTTCAAATCAGGTGGTATCATCACTAGGTTGCTTGCTTGACAAGAGCACTAGGTTGTTTGCTTGACAAAGCACAAGGGTTCTTGCTTGCTTGTTTGACTTGAAGGTGTTTAACAGTGCAAATAATTTAAATGTTTGCAAATTTAATGATGCTTACAAGTTTGAGTTTGCTAGAGGTGAGGGGGAGCTACTATTAGCTAAGTCCATAAGAGGAAAAGAAGGAGGAAGGCTGAAAGCGTTCTCCTTACCCAAAGGACCTCAAGGCAACCCTTGAAGCACAAGAGGGATTGTTTGCAAAAAAGGTTTTTTGAAGAAGAGATAAAAGCTGCATAAAAGAGCTTGAATCTACAGCCATATTTTTGAAGCTTTCCAATTGTTTTTTGAAATTTTGTGAATTATTGTTGAATTTCTTTAATTCATTTACATAGAGATGACAACTTCTTCAAGTGAGGTTTCAAAATTCTCCTTTACTAGACTCTTCGACGAAGAGATGAAGCGAGACTTCTACATCTTAAAGGAGATGGTGAAAATTCTATATGAAGATGGAAGCGAAAGCACTAGACTTCATGAGCAATTGGTTGCTATGAAGCAAGAGAAAGAAGGACTTATCAAAGAATGCATGAGATGGAGATGCAACTCCATCATGCCCAAGAGGCCTTAACCAAACACATGCTTGAAGCAAAGGTAAATCACTCAAATTTGTCTTCAAATTTTTCTTCAGATAGATGTGTAGGTTCATCTGAAAATCGCACTAGAAGTATGGGGTCCAAGTTGATGTTAAAAATGGGCTATGAAGGCAAGGGTTTAGGAAAACATGCACAAGGCACGATTGATCCTATTTTGGTTGAGGAAAGGCCTAAGAAGTTTGGTCTGGGTTATGTTCAATCTTATGGTGAAAACTCTAAAGCTATGAAGGAATTTGAGACAACTCAAGGAAGAAATTTTGTTGCAAGTTCAAAACCAAACACATGTCAAGTTTTTTTTCAAGATGATTGCCATTGTTTGAAGCCTATGTTGCCACAAGATGTTTGTAGACATGCAGCTTATGGCGAGCAAGAGAGTTCTGACAACTATCAAGACATGAACACTGATGTTGGTCTTCAAAAGAAAGTTGGAACCTCTACAAGTTCATCTCCTCAAGAAGGTAAAAATATGGACATGCAAAACAACATTTGAGGTATAATTCTTCCCAAATTCAAGTTGATTATGTTTATGTTATGCATGGCAAATCTGCATGCATGAAAGGAATAAATATTTTTTTTTCCTATTAAGGTTTGTGTAACCATGATGTTTCAAAATGCTGGAAGAGATTGAAGGCATACAGGAAATAGTTGAAGCAAAGGCAACTTTCACAGAAGGTGCAAAGTACTTGCACATATTGCCAGAAGAAGGGACATTTTATTGCCCAATGTTGGACATTGCATCCAACCAATCATCCCAAGCATTTGAAGCAAGAGGATAGAAATACTAGCAAAAATGGAACCAAGGATTCCATCATTGATGTGAGAACAGATGTTTCACATGAAGAATATTTTCAGCAGCAAAAATCACCATGGAAGTGGCTTGGTAAGAAGTGGTTTGACTTCTTAACTTAGTAATACATACATTCATTTGTACATATGAAAATTTCAGTCATGTATACATTTATGTTGGAAACTTATGTTTTTTTGAGCCACCTTGGATCGATGATAAAGGACATGATGTTCAGCTACCTTCAATTGAAGAATTCTTCCCATAAAATTTCTAGGTGAGTTCAAGGAAGACACAATTCTTGACAGAAGGACAAGAGCATCTAAGAAGGGAAGTGTTGACTACCTTAGAGTTCGGGCTCAATGGAACTAAGCCAAGCAAGGTAAAGTGTAAGTAGGTTGGAAATGTGAGGGTTTTGTACTCTCATCTACTGAACAAGTAATCAGTCTTTTGGGTTCCAAAAGATTCCTAATGGGGAGGAGTGATCAGATTTGGATCAAGGACCTAAGTGATAGCTCAAATTTCAAAGTGTTCAAAAGTATGTAGAACCTGAGCGACCGGATATATCTTGTCTTCCTAATTCTGGCGCCTTAAATAGTTCGAAAAACTGACACTGTATGAAGAACTTATCGCGATTTGAAAAGTCCAGTTAACTGCAATTTTTGTCATTTGACCAGGGTTGACTGGGTTTTTGAAAAGTAAAAAAAAATGAATATTCCACAGAATATTCCTCTCAGAAAAATTTCAGGGTGACACGTGTCACAGTATTTATTGGTGGATATTTGAATGAACCAATCAGGAGGCACCATGTGGCCAGCCCTGAGGCCACCACGTGGCCCTTGAACAGTGTGGAAAAATTTTGTTTGGGTCCCCGGGGCTTGACCCCAAGACCTCCTACCCAGCACGCGGGTGCCTTAACCGTCTTCGCTATGTTGTGACTTAACTATTATGGTATGTGGGTTTTATTTATTGTTTAATTGTTTGGTACGCGGGGGAGTGGAGGGGCCAGCCCCTCCCCATATGGTCGTCACCCTAACCCAAGGGCTTAACATTAATCGCAAACTCCAACCGTTAACCACCTGCCATCAGTTTTGGGAGTAGTCACATGGTAACATAACATAAATTGTAACGGACAGTTAAACCTCCTCTTTAAATTGGGGTTCTGCCTCGTAACCAGAGTTCAAGTCTCTAGTTCCGCTAACCTCCGACGTGACCGCGAGGCTTGGGGGGCATGTGCCCAACACCCCTAACCGCACAGTTATTACTAACGGTTAGTATTGGCAGGATATTTGGCCATCGCCAATTTTTGTGCAGAAATTTCTATTTTGATTGGAGTTAAACTGAAGTTTCTTCATTTTTAATGGAGTTGTTTTAGGGGTTACTGGGCAAAATTGTTTATGCTCTATCTTGAGAATTATTCGACCATTCTTGGAGTGTGAATAGTCAATTGTGACTTTCTTGGAAATTCCAAACTCATTTATGAGGGTTGCAGAGCTATCAGATAAATTTTGAGCATGACTTTGCATCAGAGAAGTTCTAGGGGCCACGAGGGCCACGAGGAGCCAGCATTAGTATGAGGCCTAGCCAGGGCAGCTAGAGGCCTTACTCAGGAAACCAATAGTAATTTTTGGATGTTTCAAAAATTTTGGAACTAATGGTGAGGTTTTTAGAGCCAGTAGATGACTTTTGAAGGCTGATATTCTTCAGAGAATTTCCAAGGGCAATCAAGGCCACCAGATGCCAGCAGGAGAATGAGGCCTATCCAGAGCAACCAGTATCCATTCTCAGCAAACCAGTAGTCTATTCTGACTATTTTGAGCCTTTTGAATCCAATGGAAGGATTTTAAAAATCTTTTAAGGAGTTCTGAAGGTTGAGATGCTTCAGATAATTTTTCAGTGAACCTAGAGCCAAGGGGTGCCACCAGGTATTGGAGGCGAAACTGGAGCAGCCAGAGTTCAATTTATGCAAGAGAATAGTATATTATAATTATTTTGGACATTATGAATCTAATGGAATTATTTTTAGAGACATTTGGAGAATTCTATAGCCAAATAAGCCATAGGGAAGTGTCAGCCAACCCTGGGCCAACTGTGGATGGAGGCCTAGATTGGGAAGACAGAACTCATTTGGAGCAAATGAAAAATATATTTTGGATGTCTGATATGTGTTGGAGACAGTAGGAGAGGTTTCAGGGACAGAAAATGATTTCTTAAGGAGTTAGTGCCACAGATAATCTCAAGGAAGCTTAAGGGTGCCGATAGAAGAGGTAAAGTTTAAGGGAACCTAGGTCTATCTTCAGAGAGATTGCAGCCATTCCATGGGTATGATGGTATTCTAAACCAAATGGTACAGTCCAAATAACCATTGGAGTTGAGTAGTTACTTGTAAAATAAATTTTCCATCTGAATCCCAAAGAGCTAAGTCAATTTGACAAGGGCTGAAGGAGACGTAGCCCACGATATTCGGGTGATTTCCTTTATTAAATTTGTTGTTATGTGTTGATGCTTATTTTCTGCACTTTATGGTTGATGTACATGCTTAATATCAGCAAAAAAAATGTGTAATTCCTCACACTTGAAACATTAAAACATTTTAAAGCACATACACCTGAATCAAGAATTCAATTCCGCATAGTCAAGAATAAGCTAGATCTTAATTTGTTTAACAAGTTATCCACCCATTTCAGATTAGGTGGTATCAGATCACTAGGTTGCTTGCTTGACAAGAGCTCTAGGTTTCTTGCTTGACAGAGCACAAGGTTGCTTGCTTTCTTTTTTGACTTGAAAGGTGTTTAATAGTGCAAGAATTTAACTGTTTTCAAATTGACTGATGCTTACAAGTTTGAGTTTGCTAGAGGTGAATGGGAGCTACTGTTAGCTAAGTCCATAAGAGGACAAGAAGGAGGAAGGCTGAAAGCATTCTCCTTACCCAAAGGACCTCAAGGCAACCCTTGAAGCACAAGAGGTATTGTTTGCAAAAAAGGTTGTTTGAAGAAGGGATACAAGCTATAGAAAAGAGCTTGAATCTACAACCATATTGTTGAATCTTGTCAATTGTTTTTTGAAGCTTTGTGAATTATTATTTAATTTCTTTAGTTAATTTACATATATATGAAAACATCTTCAAGTGAGGTTTCAAAATCCTCCTTTACTAGACTCTTCGATGAAAAGATGAAGCGAGACTTCTATATCCTGAAGGATATGGTGCAAATTATGTATGAAGCTGGAAGGGAAAGCACTAGACTTCATGAGCAATTGGTTGCTATGAAGCAAGAGAAAGAAGGACTTATTCAAAGAATGCATGAGATGGAAATGAAGCTCCATCATGCCCAAGAGGCCTTAACCAAACACATGCTTGAGGCATAGGTAAATCACTCAAATTTGTCTTCAAATTCCTCTTCAGATAGATGTATAGGTTCATTTGAAAAGCACACAAGAGTTATAGGGTCCAAGTTGATGTTAAAAATGGCTATGAAGGCAAGGGTTTAGGAAAACATGCACAAGGCACGATTGATCTTATTTTGGTTGAGGAAAGGCCTAAGAATTTTGGTCTAGGCTATGTTCAATCTTATGGCGAAAACTCTAAAGCCATGAATGCATTCGAGACAACTCAAGGAAGAAATTTTGTTGCAAGTTCAAAACCACAAGCATGTCAAGTTTGTTTTCAATATGACCGCCATTGTTTGAAGCCTATGTTGTCGCAAGATGTTTGTAGACATGCAGCTTATGGAGAGCAAGAGAGTTCTGACAGCTATCAAGACATGAACATTGTTGTTGGTCTTCAAAAGAAAGTTGGAACCTCTACAAGTTAATCTCCTCAAGAAGGTAAAAAATATGGACATGCATAGCAACATTTGAGGTATAATTCTTCCCATAGTCAAGTTGATTATGTTTATGTTAAGCATGGAAAATTTGCATGCATGAAAGGAAGAAAGACTTGTTGTTCCTATTGTGGTCTGTGTAACCATGACGTTTCAAAATGCTGGAGGAGATTGAAGGCATACATGAAACAGTTGAAGTTAAGGCAACTTGCACAGAAGGTGCAAAAGACTTGCACACATTGCCAGAAGAAGGGACATTTTATTGTCCAACGTTGGACATTGCATCAAACCAATCATCCCAAGCATTTGAAGCAAGAGGATAAAAATACTTTCGAAAATGGAACCAAGGATTCCATCACTGATGTGAGAAAAATTGTTTCACATGAAGAATATTTTCAGCAGCAAAAATCGCCATGGAAGTGGTTTGACTTCTTAACTCAGTAAGACATACATTCATTTGTACATATGAAAATTTCAGCCATGTATACATTTTTGTTGGAAACTTATGTTTGTTTGAGCCACCTTGGATCGATGATCAAGGACATGATGTTCAACTACCTTCAATTGAAGAATTATCGCCAAAAAGTTTCTGGGCGAGTTCAAGGAAGACACAATTCTTGACAGAAGGACAAGAGCATCTAAGAAGAGAAGCGTTGAATACCTTCGAGTTGGGGCTCAAAGGCACTAAGCCAAGAAAGGCAAAGTGTAAGGAGGCTGGAAATGTGAGGGTGATGTACTCTTATCTACTGAACAGGTAATCAGTCTTTTGGGGTCCAAAAGATTCCTAATGGGGAGGAGTGATCAGATTTGGATCAAGCACCTAAGTGATAGCTCAAATTTCAAAGTGTTCGAAAGTGTTTCGAACTTGAGCAACCGGATATATCTCATCTTCCTAATTTTCCTGTCGCAAACTTTTCGAAAAATCGACCCAGTATGAAGAACTTATCGCGATTTGAAAATTCCAGTAAACTGCAATTTTTGACATTTGACCAGGGTTGACTAGGTTTTTGAAAAGTTAAAAAAAAAAAAGAATATTCCTCATAATATTCCCTGAAATATTCCTCTCAGGCAAATTTCAAGGTGATACATGTTATTTTTTATTGGTGGATATTTGAATGAACCAATCAAGAGGCGCCACGTGGCCAGCCCTGAGGCCGCCACAAGACCCTTGAACAGTGTGGAAAAATTTTGTTTAGATCTCCGGGGCTCGACCCCGAGACCTCCTGCCCAGCACGCGGGTGCCTTAACCATCTCCGCTATGTTGTGACTTAACTATTATGGTATGCCGATTTTATTTATTGTTTAATTTTTTGGTACGTGGGGAAGTGGAGGGCCAACCCCTCCCCATATGGTCCTCGCCCTGACCCAAGGGCTTAACACTAACCAAAATCTCCAACCGTTAACCACCTGCCATCATTTTTAGGATTAGTCACATGGTAACGTAACATAAATTGTAACCGACAGTTAAACCTCTACTTTAAACTGGGGTTCCGCCTTGTAACCGGAGTTCAAGCCCCTAGTTCCGCTAACCTCCAACATGACCGCGGGGTTTGGGGGGCATGTGCCCAACACCCCTAACTGCACATTTATTTATAACGGTTAGTATTAGTAGGATATTTGGCCAACGCCAATTTTTGTGTGGAAATTTCTATTTTGACTGGAGTTAAACTAAAGTTGCTCCATTTTCAGTGGAGTTGTTTTAGGGGTTACTGGGAAAAATTGTTTATGCTCTATCTTGAGCATTATTCAACCATTATTGGAGATTGAATATTCAATTTTGACTTTATTGGAAATTCTAAAATCATTGGTGAGGGTTGCAAAGCCATCAGAGAAATTCTGAGCTTGACTTTGCATCAGAGAAGTTCTAGGGGCCACGAGGAGCCAACAGCAGTAGGAGGCCTAGCTAGGGAAACTAGAGGCCTTACTCGGGAAAAAAATAGTCATTTTTGGATGTTTCAGACATTCTGGAACAAATTGTAAGGTTTAAAAAGCTATTATAGGACTTCTGAAGACAAATATTCTTCATAGAAGTTCCAAGGGCCACTAGGTGCCAGTAGGAGAATGAGGCTATCCAGAGCAGCCAATATCCATTCTCAGCAAACCAGTAGTATATTCTAACTATTTTAAGCCTTTTGAATCCAATGGAAGGATTTTGAAAATATTTTTAGGACTTCTAAATGTCGAAATGCTTCAGATAATTTTTTAGTGAACCTAGAGCCAGGGGGTGCCACCAGGTGTTGGAGGCAAACCGGAGCAGCCGGAGGCCAATTTATGCAAGAGAATAGTCTATTTTGACTATTTAGGACATTATGAATCCAATGGAAGGATTTTTAGATCCATTTGGAGACTTATAGAGCCAAATAATCCACAAGGAATTTTGGGCAACCCAGGGCCAACAGTGGATGGAGGCCTAGATTGGGAAGCCAGAGCTCATTTGGAGCAAATGAACAGTCTATTTTGGATGTCTGATATATTTTGGAGATAATAGGTGAGGTTTTACGAACATAAAATGATTTCTTAAAGATTCAGTGCCACATAGAAGCTCAAGGAAGCTTAAAGGTGTCGATAAAAGATGTCAAGTCTAAGGGAACCTAGGTCTATCTTCGGAGACATTGCAGCCATTCCAGGGGTATGATGGCATTCTAAACCCAATGGTACAGTCCAAATAACCATTGGAGTAGAGTAGTTACTTGTAAAATAAATTTTCCATCCTAATCCCAAAGATCCAAGTCAATTTGACAAGGGCTCAAGGAGACGTAGCCCACGATATTTGGGTGAAATCCTTTATTAAATGTGTTGTTATGTGTTGATGCTTATTTTATGCAATTTATGGTTTTTTTGCATGCTTAATATCAGAAAAAACAAATGTGTAATTCCTCACACTTAAAGCATTAAAACAGTTTAAAGCACATACACTTGAATCAAGAATTCAATTTCTCATAGTCAAGAATAAGCTAGATCTTAATTTGTTTAACTTTGTGGGAGGTGCTTGAAAAGCATAACAAGTTATCCACACATTTTAGCTTACATTGCATGCATGGTTTCAAGTGCAATGGGATCAGTGTGGTACTTGGATAGTGGTGCATCTTTCCACATGAGGGGAGACAAAGAACTTTTCAGTAGCTTGGAGGAGAAGGACCTCCAAATGCATATCAAAATGGGTGATGATGTGTGGTACAGTGCTACCAAGATGGGTACAGTTACCTTCCAGAGATAGTCACGTAAACCCTTCTTATTAAAATATGTAATGCATGTACCAGAATTGAAAAAAAATTTAGTTTCGGTCGCAATGTTGGAGGATAGAGGTTATGATGTGGTTTTCAGTGAAGGGAAAGCTTTCCTTCGACACAAAGCCATAGGAAAAGCCAAGAAGATTAGGATTCATTTGAAGAATCTATATAAAATTGATGTAGATGGTTGTGTAGCATTGATGGGTAAACAGACACAGTGGTGAGTTGGGATGAGGGTGAGTTATGGCACAAGAGATTGGGCCATCTACACCACAGAACTTTGAAGGTCATGCAGTAGATTTCTACAGTACTTCCAAAGGGTAGTCTTGCACAGATTGACTCATGCAAGGGATGTACCGTGGGGAAGTGTGAGAAAGCCATGTGATTGTCCATTGAGAGGGAGCTTGATTTGCATGCAGATGAGGAACTCTTGGTCCCTAAGGATGAACCTCAAGATGTGGAGTATCCATAAGATGAGGATCATGGAGTGGCAGAAACCACTCATGTAGAGACCTTCAGGAGGGGGAAATTTCGAGCCAAATGGGTAGAGGGAGTACATGTAGCTATACCTCTAGGTGTGAGGTGGGGCGATTTGAAAAATTAATCCCAAGAAGAAATTGGGAAGGATTCATTGAGATGGTGTGTCTCATGGATCGACCTTGGATACGAGGATCCCACAGTATAGGAGTAGTAGGAAGGATCGGTTAGATTGATGCAATCAGATGTCACGAGGACAAAACTCAGAGTGAGACGTGTCAGATATTGGAGTGCAAATCAGAGTTGGCAGCAGTGCAGAGCGCATGGATGCAGATGTCAACATCACAGAGAGTCCAATAGACATGTGCAGTAGCTAGTAGCATTTAGAAGACTCTGATGATAGATGCACTATATGAATTTAGTTGTTTGGAGGTTATTCAGTTTCAAAAGTGTTGCATACAAAAGTTGCATGTGCGATAAACCCTAGAGAAGTGTTGCATGCAAGAGTTGCATGTGCAAGAAACACTAGAGAAGTGTTGCATACAAGAGTTGCATGTGTGAACAACACTAGAGAAGTGTTGCATACAAGAGTTTCATGTTGTACCATATCGGGACAGATTGATTCCTTTCTTGTTAAGAGGGAGTGTTGAAATTTGCAACAAGAAACAATGAAATTGGCATCCAGAAACAACATGCGAGCACCTACACTAGTGTGGGGCCACAAGTCATGTAATGATGGGTCCTAGCGATACATTAGTGTGCAATTAAAGTATTTAATAAATTGGAAATGTGTCTAATTTAATTTTCCCTTAATTAAATTGGACAATAAATTGTAATCTTATCTCATAAACACTTGTAATAGTTAACTGAGTGTGATAGACTCAGTTAGCTCATGAAATTTGAGTTGAGGGTGGTTGGTGAGGCATGTAGAGCAATTCTATGTGATTTAGAGTTCAAGATGTAGCTAATGCATTATTTTAATGCATGAGAAATCGGTCAAATCAATTTATTGAGTTAAACTTAGTTGAACTAGTTGTAACTTGTTGTTGCACTAGTGAGAGATCAAGTGAATTAAATCAGATTTAATTCACATGCAGTGATATGTTATGTAACTAATGTTTTACTATTAATAGTTGTATGCATGTCAGTTCCAGTGGAGACCTAGTTGAGACAAAGGTTAAAGGGAAGTTGACTATCATTTGTGTTATTAGAAAAATGCCCAGATGCAGTTAAAACACCACAGGATTGCCCATGATCCTTGTGCAGTTGAGGAAGGATGAAATTCCTAAGGAATAGGGATTTCATTCCTCATGAACTGCATGAGAAAGGCTGGCTAAAGACAGGTTGATAATTGGCTAAGTGTTGGCCTTGTTTTGTTTGGATCAGTGTGAGACAGTTGTGAGAGTGCAGGAGACTCTTGTGAGAAGAGTGCATTGTAATTGTTTCATGATTCCTTGGTTCATTATGCAATAGATATAGAGGGGTTTTGAGCAACAAGCTTTCCCCAGGGAAAATATATGTGTTGTGGTTTGGTTTGCTTCTTTCTTTACTTGTTGTGATTGGCGATCGTGTTTATTTTCCGCAATTGATTTGTAGAAGGATTCAATATCTAGATTTAGTACATTGCTTGATCGGATTGAATCCATTAATATACATATGTTTGTATAATTATAAAAGCTACAGAGGTATAACAACTAGTTAAATAAAATGATGAAAGAATCCTTTAGCTGGAACAAGAGATGCTGACAAATAAACATAACATTGACCATCAATTACAAACACAAGTGTCACAACTCCAGCAAAGCTTGGATCAGTTAAAGCTACAACATCAATCTGACATTGGTGTCAAAGATTCTCAAATTCATCAGCTATAGTTTACAGTGGAACAACTAAAAAATAATCCAAAGGTAGATGATTTCAAGAAAGAAGCTCTGGAAATCAACACCTTGTTGGCTCAACAATAAGTAGCATTTTGTCAGAAGCTGATCATCATCAATGATATGTGCAATAAAAGTGATTCACTGATGAATCAATCGTCTGATCTGAGGAAGAAATTCAATGAGATTGATGAAAAAATTACTGAATATATCACTTGGCAGGATCGTGCGGAAGTCTGAAAGGAAAATATTCCCAGGATTGAGGATTCCAAAAAAGAAATCCTATTTACTAATTGGGAGATACAGCTGAAACATGCAGAGAGCGAAATATACAGAGCAAGAGATGTGGAAAGCAATATTGTTGAAATTGTCAGCAATAATCTCTTTTTTGCTAACTTGATTGATAAACGACCACCTGATTCTCTCCCTAATGTGAAATATTTAATGAAAAAATGGTAGGAGATGTCAAAATCAAAGGAGGAAAACATCATAAAATTGGAAAATATCGATTGGGAGAAGTATTGGCAGTACTTAGTCAAGCCACACAGTCAGTATTTAATGTTGTGCTGCCTAAATAACACCTCATCTCACATGACACCTCCACTTTCAGATGTGGTCTACACAGGACAGTTGTGCATTAGGCCAGGTCAACCTCCTAAAGTTCAGCCGATGTTAAATATCCTTCAGCTCAAGCAACAAATGGCAACAGAGACAACACCACACTCTTGAAGTGAGTCATGCAACAAAATCTATTTCTGTCTTATTTCACTTGTTTTAAGGAGAGTTGTTTATTTTACTATATAAACCCTTTCATGTCTATTAAGAAAGGGTCCTAAATTTTTGTAAAGAAGGCTTTAGAGAAGTTGCACTTTTGTACTCCTAAAGTTATCTTAATAGAAAATACTAGACCAAAGACTATTTTTCCCATGAGCAGAGTCAAGATATACATGGTACTTATATCTTTATATTGTTGTTTTGTGTTATGTGATTGATAGTTAAATTCCTTTTTAATTTTTGTTATGTGTATATTTTTAATACAATCTAGAATTAATTCACTATTGAACATGCATAGATTTCCATATTTCACTATATATACAATACATACACTTATTTGATGTGATATAAGATTAATCAATTAATTTGATTAACTATTTAATCAAATTAATTGACTTAAATTGTTTTTTTTTTTTTTTTTCTATAAATGCTTGATAATCTTCATTCTCATACACTTAAGATCATCTTTCAAGATCACATATAAAATATATAATTAATCCCAGAATAGAGATAGGTATATATACTCCTTTATATTGTTGTCACTCCCATTCATCCAAGTCACAATTAGTTATAAACACCACACATCCATCCAATTATATTTATTGGGAAACTAATCACATCATCCCCAGTCGGAGCCACCATTCCAAACGGAAAAGGGATGGTTTTCAAGTCCTCGACCGGGTGGTTAACAATTGATGTTATGCAACAATTTTTGAGGCATAAACACGTCCTCAAAACATTGATACATTTTTTCCCATGAGGAATGTCCAGAATCCCTTGAGTAGACTGTATCAGAAAACAATCCAGAAAAAAGGGCATTGTCTTATTTTTGTTCAACAACAGGAGAAACAGGTTGTTGTCGTGTAGGAGTTTTCTTTTTCCTTTCCCTGCCTTCGACATTTCTTCAATATTCTGAGAATCAGATGAGCTTGTAACAAAAACACAAAGATGAGTGAGATTCCTTCTCTTGCCAAGACTTAGCACAAATGCAATTTACAATAGAAATCCTTTCCCCTTCTATTAAATCTTCACAAGTATACGAATTAAATATAAGCACTTATATTTTCGAGAAACATTACTCTCGTATTCCCAATCATTGAATGTACAAGTGTGAAACCACATGGGCTAGTCATATCACCTCATCGGAAGGAAAATATTCGAATAAATTAAGTAAAAGAGTTACGAAATTTCAATCGTCTGATGTGGGAAAGCTCCGATAAAATGGTTACAAATGATTCAAAAATCTTTGATAAAAGAAGGGAAAGGCATATCGGGTTGTTGAATATTAGGAGTTCTTATAGAATTCCCTGATGAAATCACTCTAATGTGAAGGGGCTCCAATATGGCTCATTAAAATATTATTTAAAGGATATCAAAGGGAATGAATATCGGTTATGAGTGATATTGGAGGCACATGATATCGAAGGTCTCTGATATTGCAACAAACTTCGCAATAAATTTATGATGAATAAGAGTTCCAATATGACATGTGTCAATACATGATGTTGTGGATCCAAAGGGATTTTATAATAATTTTTTACGCTTTAAACTTTAATAACACCCCTTTGTGAATGTGTAACACCCTCCTCCCACATCTACCCAATTAACTGACCAACCGAGGTAAACATGCGATAAGAGGCTATTATGATGAGATTGAACCTCCTAGGTGACCTTAAGGAAGTGGAATCGATGGAAACACATCACACAGACATTGTACATCAACAGTGACACCCCCAAGAGCCAACCCAATCATTCAAGCATCCTGCCCCTGGGTCCCACTGACCTTTTAAGCCCTTAGGCCTCTGGATGCATGCATAAGCCTACATGCCTATGTCTGGGAGGCTCTAGATACATGCACAAGCCTGCATGCCTGCGTCCAGGGACTATTTCCATCAGTGTTGTGTCGGAGTCTTCATAATTTAAGGCACTTTTCAAGCCCAGAATTTTGGACACTACCCAGAACTTGTTGTAACTTTTGGAATCAATTAAACACATGATGACAAGGCTACTAAACCAAAAACTATCTCCAGGCCTAGCTTGAACACCCCCAATCGAGACTGGAATATTTTCAAACATTTCACAAATATGAAAGCTATAGGTGTAAACAACATATCTAAGCATAGGGGTTTCATACTTATCTAAGACTTGATAAGAATCATTATTCCCTTATATCATTAGCTGCAATATAATCTATTATGTCATAGATACATCATTCATTCATTTACAAATAAAAACATGAGGAGAGCCATACATCATCACTACCATAATACATGCTTATAACCAACATGATAACAACATAAATCTTAAGGATACATCAGCCATAGAATCCACATAATAACAAAAATATTTACCCATCAATACAAGAGGAAAATAGCTCTTATGTCCATAGGAAAAATGCAACTAGGTTTGGGACTTCCATGTTCCACTTGACCATAGACATGGCTAAGCCAAATATCACTTCATCCAGTCACCCCCATGCCATATTCCAAGCATTAATGTGGGATCTCATCAAACACATCAATCAAAACCAAACCATGGTTCCAGAGGCAAACCTGCCTGAACCCTCAACCATTTGTTCCAACTCACGATCGGACATCACTAACAAGTTATTCCACCTCACGGTCAGACATCACTAACCATCACAGATTTGTCTCTACCCAAGTTTTCCAGGGCTCTAGATCATTTGTTCCAACCAAGGCTCCAGGACTAGTAACTCAAACCCAGTTGTTTCCAGGCTCCAGAGCATTTGTCTAATCAAGGCTCTAAGACTAGTAACTTAACCCACCTAGGGCTCCAGAGCATTTTTCCAACCAAGACTCTAGGACTAGTAACTCAACCCACATCTGTCTGTCGGGATCCAAATCATTTGTCCAACCAAGGCTCCAGGAACTAATAACTAAACCCACAGCTAAAGGAATCATGACAACCAACCAGAAAACGATCAATGGAAATAAACCCACAACACCATGGTTATATAGGAAATGGCAAGGCTAGGAAAATACACTGTCAATCCAGGAAATCGTCCATGCCAATGAAAAATCATAAACAAGAAACCACATGAATACCATGCATGTCAAATATAGTGAGGAAAATATACATGAAACTCGGTACTTACACTCAAAACTTGTTGTAGATGTTGATCCTGATGTCCTCTTACGCTTTCTTTCTCTTCCTTTTCCTTCTTGATCCAAGTCTCCAAGTATTCCACACTATCCAAGAGTGCTCAAAGAATACTCTAAGTGCTCCAGAATATGAGAGAGAGAGAGAGAGAGAAAATGAGAGCTCCAAAACTACACCAAACCAAATTCTGAGAAAAAATTTTCCAACTAATCCTCATAAGCCTTTTTATTAATGAAGCCTCTATTTTCTTCATTTTCCATTATTTTCCTTCATTTTCCTCCTCACATGTGTTAACTCCCCGTAATTTGATAGATTGATTGAGATACAAATTGACAAGGGTAACATCAAACCAAGCTTTAGAGCTCTAGGATCTGGCCCTCCTAGTCTCAGAGAGGAATCTCTCAATATGTTTGTAAGGATATAGCTTGATGCTTTTAAGAGGTTGATTTTAGGCTAGTTATTAAGTGCAAGTTTGTTTGTTTGGGTTTGGTTGGGCATGATACTTTGATAGATTTTAGATAGGAAACATGGAAGATTGTTAATTCATTGGGAAATGGAGTCTAACAAGGTCCAGATGAGTTCATCAATGGTTTTAGGAGCATGTGCAGGGCAAGTTTACTTGGCTGGTGGATCTTTTAAGGTTATGATGGATTTATGAAATGGACATAAAGATTAAGAACAACAAACTAATAAAGGGCTGAAAAAGAATCCTTTATATACTTGTAAACTGAGGGAGTTGGAAATTTGATAAGAACAACAAGATAATCAAAGGCATAAGCAGAGCCTAATACATTTGATTTCAGACTGAAAACAGATAATTAACCAAGACGAACATTCAAATAAAAACACAGAAAGGTAAGAAAATTATCGAACTTTCAGAGCTTTTATCATCTAGAGCATAAAAACATTTAAGCTGTACAAGTAACTATAACCATAGAAGGAGAGAAAACTCTAAAATCCAAAGTTACAGCTATAAGGTTTCCTTGAAACAATTTCAGCTAAGTAAAGGAAAAGAGCATGATTTTAAATAGACTTCTTTGACAAACCTAGACAAAGATTCTTTAAAGAGATGATTCCAAGAACAGAATATTTCAGTGGCAACACTATGTAGGGCTAACCATAAATCACAATTGATGCTAACTGATCTACTTTATTCAAGAAATGGATGAGCTAAGAACTGGTTAGAGAGAAATATATGATTTCTCTAATGTATCTTAGCAAAAGAAAACATTAAGGCAGTGAAGGAAAAACAGATTTAAGGTGTCATTAGAAGACATTTCTTAATCGAAATTCTTTTTCCTACTGCAACATAGAAAAATGGAAAACTAGAAAAACATAAACAAAAGTAAACCTCACCATCAACCAAGCCTATGGATCCTGCAAAAAATCCTTCTCCATCAACAAGCAAATCAGATCATGCATGAGTTACAAGACATCAATATCTCTTCAAGAGCTTCAAAGGACTATGTATTATTCCACCATCGGTCATCAAAATCCAACATTTACAATGAGTTCTAGTGCAGTATTTATATTGCAAATGAGGAGGTGGAACTATTTTTTAGGATTCAAATGTCATTTATGACAGAGTAAATACATTCCTGACCTTGATAACCATGCAAGGCATAAGGTAGGAACATCTGTAGATACCTCTCTATTTTAATAACTCTGTCTTTACTTTCTAAGGATAAAACAGGTGAAAATATTGACTTTAAGGCTTTATCATTATCTTTTACAATATCTGTCCTGACAGTTCAAAATATATTTTTTTGTGTAATAAGTGCTGATTTGCCTTTTCAGATAAAGAATGGCCAAAGGAGTCAGTTGATATTTCTGATGAAATAACTGCTCTTTGTTGATGTATTCGATTCTGCTTTAACCTAATCTTCCTTGATTTAACCTTAAAACTTTAATCTCTTTACACTGATCTTCAATGTTTTCTTCGATTTGATGTACAGGTGGCTTTAACTCTGATTAGGCCTCTGATTTTGGCTTTTAGGCCTTCTTTAATCATCTTCTGTCTTAATTCCCTTACTGACTGTTTTAATCTTCAATCTTTGTCCTTAACTCTTTGTCTTTATCCTTTATCTTTATGCTAATCCTTGATTTTCTTTGATTTCTTCGATCAAGCCTTTAATCACTCTGTTTTCTTGTTTGCAAGGGTTTCTTGGTATTTTGGAGGGTTTCTGTGATCGCATCGATGGCCATAAAGCATCGATGGGAGCTTTGAATCAGACCCTTTTTCCCATTCTTCATGCATTTGATCCTTGTATCGTCATCCAATAGACAAAACACCACTTAGATTGGTTGTGGGATGGCCTGCGAACTTCGGGCCGCCATTAAAACCTGCAAACAAACAAAAATATCATATAAAACTTGCGAATTGGAAAAATGCTTTACAGAGGCTCGAGGTGAAGGCGGAAGAGCTGTGCAGAGGAGGAAAAATGCGTGGAGGGAGGGTTTATGGAGAAAATCCAAGAACATGGTTTCAAATGTGAGTTGGGCGCGAAATGGTGATGAGCATTTTTGCAGAAAATCAGAGCAGTATTCGCACGAGGAATGGGCGGTAAACAGTTTTTCCCCGAGGGAACACGATACAGGTCCCTGGGCAGCGCATGTCCAACAAAAACCACCATTTTCGCGTTGAAAACGCGCGATCAATTCTATTGGTGAAATGAACGCGAAATCAATTTTAGACTGTTTGATCTGGGGGGGGGGGGCAGATCTACGACTGTAAGCGAGTGCGACAAATGGAAAAGATGTGCGGTGAAGGATGGTGGGGTCGAGCTGACGTAGGCTCTTTTTTCGTGAGGTGAAAAGGTTCTTCGGGCGGGGTTAAATGGTGAAAGTGGGGGTAAAATGGGAGGATCAATAGGAGCCGTCAGATTAGCAAGATCGACGATCGGGGTCAAATCGGAGAAGCAGAGATAGATGAGGGGTCAGGGGAAACGGCAACGTTGCGATGAAGCAAAGGTCGTCGATCTAAAACAAGATCAATGGTTAAGATTAGGCGATGAAGGAGAATGGGAAGGGTAGAGTTGAAACGCAGGAGCAATGTGGGCCGTCAAATCGGGGAGATGGACGGTCAGGATTGATTTCAGCGGATCAACGATTAGAGGAGCAGAGGGTCCGGAATAAGGAAATTTGGATTTTGCGATGGCTGATGGCCGATGGGAAGACAAAGGGCGATGGATGGAGGGCCATCCGATCGGATCGAGATCAACAGTCAGGATCTGATCAGCGCTTCGCAAATCGGTGGTCCAGGCAGGCGGGATTTGGATTTGCGATGTGTCAATGCGATGGAGCGCGGACCGTCCGATCTAAGGGAGATCGACAGTCGAGATTTTATCGGCGGGGGGGTCCATTAGAGGGGGATATCATCAACAGGGACTTGTGATGCGTTGATAGCCGTTAGATCTTCATGGAATGGATGGCTCAGATCCAATCGGTGGATTAGCCATCGGCGGGGTAAAGCGTCCAGGACAAAGGAAACGGGGATCGCCAATGGAGCGAGGACCGTCGGATCGGAAGTGAAATCGACAGCTCAGATTTAAAGCGGGAAAGTGTATCAGCCTTTCGCAAATCGACGAAGAAAAAGGAAAGGTAACGAAGAATTTGAAAACGCCAAAGTGTGATGGCAATGGGGGCTTAAGACCTTTAGCTGATGGTCTCAAGCCTTGGTGTTACGGTAAAAAAATGGGCTGAGGGCTTAGGCAAAAAGCGCTTAAGGCCTTATTTTCAAAATGGAGCAGAATAGGCCTAAAGAAGGGTTTTTTAAGCCTTTTTGAGGTTTCAATAGGGTGAAAAGGGTGTTTTTAGACCGAATAAAGGGGATTTTGAGGAAGTAAAGGGTGAAATGAGGAAAAATGGATGAAATGAAGGGGTTTTTTAGAGGGATTTTTCAAAGGAAAAATGATGAAAAATGGGTCTGAAAAACAGCCTTTTTGTAACAGCAGGGCAACTTAGAGGCTTTGATTGAAGATTTTATGAGAAATGGATAACTTAGGGATAATGAACATAGTGATATTTCTGAAACTCATAGATTTTGATGAAAAACTTGTTTTTGGAAATCCATGGACTAATCTAGCCATCATTAGATATAATCATAATTTATAGATGGCTAATAATGGCTCCACTTGGGGAGGACAACTGTCTTTTTAGGTGTCCAGAACCTCAGTAATAAATATTCTGGCTTTCAGCAGACCAGTGCCTCATCCATTGGGTAGAATCTCTTTTCTTTCTTGTTGATGGCTATCTTTGGATTCAGCAATCTGCAGCATATGACATTTTTCAAAGCAGCATCACTACCTACCCATTCCTACTTGTCCTAGCATTTTTCTTCTATGGGTACACTTGGACTTGCAAACCCTTTGAAACATCAACATTTTATTCTTTTCAAAATAGGAAAAAACTAATCTAATTCTATCCTTATTTCTTCCAAGAGTTCAGATTAAGTTGTTGAACTATTTTTATTTCTACCTATACTACTATCTGTCAAGATTAATCTATTTGACAGATCTGCATTCTCTATATTCTAAAACAGAAATTTAAAACATAGCTAAATCAGGATTAAGCAGTCTGATTCGCTATGGTGTCTATGGCTTTATTTACAAGTTGCACATAGACTCTATTTGCAGAAAAATAAAACAAAATTGTGAAGGCTTAAGATCTGAAAATTATAAACATCCTTCTATTCTTTTTCCAGCTCTGGTTTTGATCTATTTAGAGCTATCTTTTTCCTTTTCTTGGTTTAGATTTTGAGCATGTTTGAACCATTATTTTCTATCCTAATCTATTCTACTGATAAGCCAAGATTATACAGTTTGGAAAATCTTCTTCACTAACCTCACAGCATGAAATCCAAATTTACTCAATCATGTTTAGGCTGTATGATTGAATAATTACAAGTAGTGGCATTTGAGCTTGCACACAAACATTATTTTGTATAAAATTAAATCAGAAAGATAAGGCCATGATTTTGTCTTTTGTGAGGCATATTTATCTATCTCTTTGGTTCTGTTTTAAGCATGTGGAACCAGTATCTTTTCAATCTCCTAATCTATCTTTCTTTGAACAAGTTAAGTCTGAAATAATGTTTTGTCAATCAAATTTTCTACTAACTTATCAACATAAATTTAAAGCATGTTCAGCCACGATTAGGCTAGATGACTGAACAAGATATCATTTTGAATCAGCAGTGGAATTTAGACTTGCACACTTTCAGAAGATCCTCTTTTTTGGGTATGGGGATGTACCTGCCCTCTTTTTCCTTTTTCTATTTTTTTGTGTTTTTCTTTTTCAAATTTAAAAAACAATGTTATATACAACGAAAAAGTTTTGAAACTAAGATTCTTGGCAGAAATAGTGCTCGAGCATCCTGCCATTGACAGGACCTCCAAATAGATCATCTCCATTCAGTTCTTGTAAGAAGAATGCATTATGGCCCCTTATATAATGAATGATGTAGGGCCCTTTCCACAGATTCTCAAATTTGCCATGCTTTCCTTTCTCTTCCCTTCTATAATCCCACTTTAGAACTATATTTCCAACTTGGAAATCATTTTCTTTAGTCCTTTTTTCAAATAGTTTCTTGATGTTCTCTTGGACTATTTGTGTTCTTTTGTACACTTCCTCTCTCGGCTGTTGTAAATGAATGGTTTGATTGATTCTTCTTTGCATATCATTGTCTTCAGCTTGTACTTCTTGAAGAAGTTTCATGACTGGAACTCCTAAGAATGTTGGGAAGACTGCATCCATACCATAAACCAACTGATCGGAAGAAATATTTATTGACTTTTTGGTGGTTAATCTATCAGCCCATAAAGCATGAATAAGCTTATTATGCCATGATTTTTTATTCTGCTCCAACAGTTTTTTGATAATATTGACAAGGCTTTTGTTGGAGGATTCGGCTAATCCATTCCCTTGGGGATAGTAGGCAGTAGAATGACCCAATGTGATATGATATTTATGGCAGAATTCAACCATTTTTTTAGACTTGAAAGCAGCAGCATTATCTGTGATAATTTTTCTAGGACAACCAAATCTGGATAGTATGTTGTTTTCAAGGAACTTAATAACGACAGAGTCAGTAGTGTTCCTAGAAGGTATGGCTTCTATCCACTTGGTAAAATAATTAGTGGCAGTGAGGATCCACTTATGTCGGGCTGAAGAAGATGGGTGAATTTCCCCAATGAAGTCCAAACCCCATTGTTGAAACCGAGCCTCAACACTGATGGGATGTAAGGGTAAAGGTAGGAGTTTTCTCTTGCCATAAAAAATTTGACACTTATGGCAAGACATGAAAAGCTTCTAAGTATCTAGGAAAAGGGTGGGCCAATAGTAACCAGATCTTAGGATTTTATTTGTTGTAGTCTTCCAGTAAATATGTCCTCCACATTCTCCCTCATGCAGCTCATGCATGATTTTTCCTGCATCAATCTCAAGAAAACATTTAAGTAAAATCCCCACAACATTTTTCCAATACAAAAATCCATCTAATATACAATAATTTAAAGCCTTCTGTTTGAAAAATCTAGCTTTTTTTTTTGACAAAGAAGGAGGAGCATTCAGATAAAGCAACACATATATGATGTCAGCATACCAAGGAGATTTCATGAATGTTTCTTCAATGAATGGTGATTTTCATTCTTCTATCTCTTCCAAAATATCAACCATGTTCATATCTAAAGCTTGGAAGTTTGACTCAACCATGAGTTTTGCTAATCCATGCCCTTTGATGAGCTTGGTGGACTTGATCTCTAAGTCATATTCTAAAATGGTAGCAATCCACTTGCCCCTTTTACCATCAGGGTCTTGATTAAGTATATCTTTGACAATCGTGTTTGGGACAAAGGCTATGATATGTGAATGCAAAATATAAACTCTAAAATCCTTCAAATCTTTGATTAAGGCAAAGGCTTGTTTCTCCATAATGTTATACTTTAGAGGGGCATCCCTTAAGGCTTTGCTGAAGAAAGCTAAGGGATGCTCTTGCCCCATGATGTTCTTTTGCAACAATATTGCTGCCACAGTATGTTCAGAGGAAAAGGAGAAAATGTAAAAGTTCTTGGTGAAGTCAGGGTTGATTAAGACTGGTGTTTGTGTGAGTGCTTGTTTTACCAACTCAAAATATTGTTTTGCTTCCATATTCCACTTCACTCCTACTTCCTTTTTCAACATCTTCGTGATATTTCTTAGGAGCTCAGCAAGGTTAGGGATGAATCTTCTTAGGAAGTTAATCTGTCCAATGAAAGATTGCAGCTCTTTAATGTTCCTAGGATGGTTGATTTGTAAGATGCCTTCTATTATTTTGGGATCTATCTTGATTCCTTCCTCGGAGATGATGTGACCTAAGAGTTTTCCTTCATAAAGGCCAAACAAAGTTTTCTTAGGATTTAGGGACAGGACATACTTTCTACATTTTTCAAATACTTTTCTTAAGTGGACTAAGTGCTCCTCATCAGTCTTAGAATAGAAAGTGATGTCATCAAGGTATATGACTATGAAGTAACCTATGTCTTTTAAAAAAGCTATGTCCATTGCCCTTTGGAAAGTAGCCCCTGCATTCATTAAACCGAATGGAATTTTAACATACATGAATGTACCCCAAGGTGTAGCGAAAGCAGTTTTAAGTTGGTCACTTGGAAAGACTAGAACTTGGTTATAACCTGAGAAGCCATCTAGTAATGAGATTCTTTGTGAACCAACTACTTTTTGGAGTATGTGATCCATTTTAGGCAAGGGGTAATTGTCTTTCAAGGAGGATTTGTTCAAATTTCTGAAGTCAATACAAAGCCTAATTTCCCTGGTCTTCTTCCTAACTGACACGAGGTTGGACACCCATTCTGAGTATCGAACAGGAACTATGATCCCGACATCGTACATCTTTTTTATTTCTTTCTCAAATGAGGGTAACAAGAGGGCGTTTATTCTTCTCAACTTTTGTTTAAATGGTTTCTGATTTTCTTTGAGAGGAATTTTATGTTGGATGATTTTGGTGTCATAGGATTTCAAGTCTTCATACCCCCAAGCAAACACATCTTTAAATTCTCTAAACAGCTCAATGTATTTATGTTTTGTGTGAGATGGGAGAGTTTGGACAGCTTGATTATTTTGGGCTCTTTCATCCCTCCAATGTTACAGTCTTCTACATTTGTTTCAGTGGGTTCCATCTTGGGCTTTTTAGCTACATCATTAAAATCAAACAACTCTTCTAGTGGTGTAAGGCCTCTTGGCAAGGTGTCATCTTTGTACTGCAGAATTTCAATTTCTCTTTGATCTGATTTATCAAATACTTATGCAACACAAGGTTCTTGAATGTGGTTTATATCATCATCAAAGGGCAGCTCTATTTTGGGAGTTTCTTTTTCAGCAAAATTATTTCTTTCAAATCTCAAACTTTGTTTTGTGCTTGAAAAGTCATTTCTGGATTGCAGAAAATCATCTATTTGGTCATCATTGTCAAACACTTGCCAATGTTTCAAGTTGTCTGGTACAGTAGGCCTGTTATTTATTTTGATGAGGCATTGATTATTTTCATAAGGTAAAGAGCAATTGTTGGCAGCAAAGGCAAGCTCATTGGCAAGGTAGTTTTGGGCCCTAGGGATGAAAGTAAGCTCATATTTCTCAAAGGTTTTGAGAAGGTCTAGGGCAGCATTTCTATATTCCCTTAACCTAGGGTTCCTGGCTGAATATTCTCCCTTAATTTGATTGATTATTAGCTCAGAATATTCTTGGATCAAGATTTTCTTGGCTTTGAGATTTTTAAGTAAGTATAGACCAATAAGGAGAGCCTCATACTCTGCAATATTATTGGTGCATTGAAAATCTAACCTATAGGAATGGCCTTCATTTTTGTTGTGGATCCAAACACCAGCCCCTGATCCGGCTTTACCATAAGAACCATCAAAACTCATATGACAAAGGGTGTCAGTTTCAGTTTTGTCAATGTTCTGTACTTCAGGGCTGCTAGAGTTTTGGGAGTCATTTTCTTGATTAGAAATCTAGTCTTATTGTTCTGGGGGACTTAGTTCTCTCTCATTGTCATTCACTTGTTCATTTATGTCATTTTCATTGTACAGGATTAAGGATTCAAGGTCTGAGTGAATGGAATAAACTAGTGTGTTATTTGGCCTATCTATGTTACTCACCATGTATTTCATGTGGGATTCCCGGTACAATCTTCTTGTTTGATTGAAGACTCGGATGGTGGCATAGGTCATGTCCATTTGAAGGTTGCCCTGTAGTTTGGCCCCCCATGATCTATGTTAGTATGAATCCTTTGTCGAAGTGTACGAAAAAGGACCACTTTAGCTACGCATAACTAATAGCCCTAACAAAAAAAGTGGCTGCCAATATCTTCAGATCTGCGGTTAGTTAGACAAGAAAAGAGCTGCAAAATACCAGATCTATGTATGGAAAGACATTAAGCAGTAAAAACAAGGGTTTGCTCCATATACCAATAGAGAAGACAAGAACAATTTTTGAAAGAATTTTTGTATTAATGGGGCACCTGTGAGGAAAACCAGAAGGAGTATCCAATTCCCCTCAGTGGGATGGGTTCTTGGAAGTCCTCAGCACTTCAAATCTAAGATTTCTCTCTCTAGTTGATGTAGAAAACCCAATGCAAAGAGTAGAGCTCAATGGGAGCAAATGGCAGAAAATTGTGACCAAGTGTATAGATCCAGAGTGATCTAATAGGCAACAAAAGGTGAAGAATGGTAGGAAAAACCCTCCTATTTATAACAAAATATTGAGTCATTCTAGATCTTGGTGCATGGGTTAACCAGATCTAGATCCACTTTTTATGGAATATTTTATTATATTTGTTGGAGGGAAAAGGTATTTGACTTGGGTCAAATCCCTTAATTTGTCAAAAATAAATAAACAAATGATTTATTTATCTTTTTAAGGAAGCGGTTAGAAGATAATCAAATAAATAATGATTTATTTAATTATTTAAGGAAGTGGTTGAAAGATAATTAAATAAATAGTGATTTATTTAATTATTTGTGAGTGATTTGGTCATATTTAACAAGGAATATTATCTAAATAAGGTTTAAATAATTATTCCTAAAAAATAATAAGATAAATAAAGGTTTATCTAATTAATTTCTTTGATTTTGGGTTAAACATGACTGGGAATAATAATTAAATTATGGTTTAATTAATTATTCCATGAGGAAAATCGAACAAATATGGGTTTGTTTAATATTTCCTTTTGGGGTTTCCTGTTTTAACATAGTGAAAGCAGTTTTACTTAGGGTAAAACTGGTCTTACATGGTGTACTTGGGTCCATCTAATGATAATAAGTTAGATGACCAAAAAATGGTGTAACAATCTATATAAAAACATGCCATACTTTGGGGGAGTGTCAGCCACAACTATATCCATGACTAGACTCTTAGCAGGGATTTGTGCCAGATTGACACACAGAACTTTGATTAGGCCCAGACACTTAACCCTACTGGAATCAAAAGAATACAAGTCTTTGTAGGGCTTTGTGATTTCTAGGCCTAATCTCTCCATCACAGCCTTTGGCATGAGATTGTGTGAGGCACCGGAGTCTAGCATAGCATTATGCAGAATTTTGTCATGTATATTTAGACTAACATAGAAATGAGGGACTGCTCCTTCTTGATATCTTGCTTCTACTTCAAGACCAAACAACAGTTCTAGTTTATCATCAGTTAAGTTTAAGGTATCAGTATCATTGTCTATGTTTAACACTTTGAAAATCTGGGATCTATATACCTCTTGGGTTACCAATTCAGTGAGCGGTATAGTGATCTTGATTTTGGCAATCTCCCCCTCGAAACTGAAAGGCGCAAGTGTCTTTATTGCATTTACATCAGTTTTATCAGCCATGAACTTTTCTACATTTTTAATTTTCTGATTCTGATTTGATGGTTTGGACATTAAGGTTTTTTCAGGGCCATTATTTGAAGTACTATGGTAGCTTGAATCATTACTAGGCTGGCTAGTCTTTTGCTTGTTTAGTTCATTTTTCTTAGCCATAGTATTTGTGTTTTCTACTGTCTTTTTAGGGATAGGTTCAGAGGTTTTTCTAACAACAGTGTTTGGCTGATCTATTTTAGGAACATCTTGACTCTTCTTTCCCCTAAGGTTATACTGCTTATGAACTTCCATTATGGCATTCTCAAATCCTAATCAATAGTCTTCAGAATCTTCATATGATTTCTCATTTGGTTTTGAAGAAAACATCCTTTGTTCTTCTTCAGTAAGGAATGTGTTATCCTCATCATCTGAACCTATGACATTTACATGGTCTTCTTCCAACTGCTCAGGCTCTCTTTCTTCTTCATATACATAGTTGTCTTGGAAAGGGGGTCTTATTTGTTGGTCACTCTCTCTTTGTCTGATTTGAGGTTGATTTCTCCTAAAGTTTTGATTTTGATTCTGGGATTGGTTTCTATTTTGAGGAGGTGTTAGGTTTCTCTAGATTGAGCTCTTTCATATATGCTCATCCTCTTTATCATCTCTTCCATCATTCTTTCCATTTTTGAGTCAGATGTGGAAGGTACAGCTTCATCCCTAAATGATACCCTCTTCTTAGTCTTCATTCTAGCTCTCTTCTCAATCAGATTTGCTTCTACACTAAGAGCTCCCTTTTGCATGTCTTCTAAAGTTAAGGGGTCCCTTTCTCTTAGCTGATAGGCCATTTCGGGATCAAATCCTTCAGGGAATTTGGCCAAAGCTGAGCTTTATGGAGGTTTCAAATCTGGGGGTAGTGCATTATAAACACTATTAAATCTAGTGCAATAATTTTGAACACTTTCCCCAGTGTTTCTCTTGAGGTTGTTGTAATCTGAAAGTATTTGGAGAGGGTTCTTCCTAATTTCCCATTTGTTTATGAATGTTTGAAGTAAATAAGGGAGATCATTTATACTATTAGGAGTTAAGTTCTTGAACCATTTTCTTGCTTCTCCCCCGAAACTTTGAGCAAACAATCTGAGTTTAATGGTTTCATCATCTATCTCATTTCTATCAAAATAGTCATTCATCTTATCCACATGTTGTAACGCAGTAGTAGAACTATTAGCATCATATAATGGAATCTTGGACTGATAGTCCTATGGAAAATTTGCTAAAGGTAAAGGAAGGAATAGAGGAGCATACCATGTTGCCATGATAGGAGGTTGTGGGAAAAATGGGGGGTTTACAAGTGGAGGGTTTATGAAAGGAGGGGGAGGATGGAATGGAGTAGTTTGAAAAGTGGGTGTATGGATAACAGAAGTACTTGGACTAGCAAGAGACTGTTGAGTAGATCTAGGATGAGAGAAACCAAAGTTATGAATGAAATGCAGATCAAGCGGGGTGGTTTCTCTGTTATCAGTATGTTCACCACTATGTTGGGGTGAGTGTGGAGGCTCAAAGTCTATCTGATCCATATCACTAAGTGACTTATTCATGGATGGGTTTCTTATGAATGGTAAGTCAACTTGTGTATCTTGCAGAGCTGAGAGATTTTTAGGAACAGAATTAGCTCTACGGATTGGTCTGACAACAGTTGAAGTCTTGGATTTAGGAGATTTCCTAAGGATAATTTCTAGATTATCAACTATCTCAAGAGGATTTGGGTCCGAGTGTGATCTGGTAAAGATCCTTCGTGAAGCCAGATCTCTTTATTCACACAAGGTATAACTAGGCCTAAAAAAACTGTTTTGGATTGATTTGACACAATCCTAGAACAACCTATGGGACTAGTGGAATGAGGAAGGCCTACTGGAGGCTAGTGGAGTTTCCAGGTGGAAATTTTTAGCTTTTCTAAAGGTAAAATGTTTTATGGTCTACCACCACATTCTTGATAAAAAAATCAATCTCTGGAGTACTTTTGGGTTTTCAGTTTCTTTATGCAGCCTTAAGGTCAATAAGTATCTCCTAACTAATTCATTATCTTTCCAGGATGATGAAGTAATTAGTTTCAACTCTGGATATGGGTTGGTTTTTAAGTCAAACTAGGGATGTATACGAGTCTATAAGAGTTTTTCAGGCTACTATGAACTCAGGGGTCCCACCGTGATCGCCACTATGTTAGCTCCCCGTAATTTTCTAGATTGATTGAGATACAAATTGATAAGGGTAACATCAAGCCAAGCTTTAGAGCTCTAGGATCTAGCCCTCCTAGTCTCAAAGAGGGTTCTCTCAATATGTTTGTGAGGATATAGCATGATGCTTTTAAGAGGTTGATTTTAGGCTAGTTATTAAGTGCAAGTTTGTTTGTTTGGGTTTGGTTGGCCATGATACTTTGATAGATTTTAGATAGGAAACATGGAAGATTGTTAAGTCATTGCGAAATGGAGTCTAACAAGGTCCAGATGAGTTCATCAATGGTTTTAGGAGCATGTGCAGGGAAATTTTACTTGGTTGGTGGATCTTTTAAGGTTATGATGGATCTATGAAATGGACATAAAGATAGAGAACAAAAAAATAATAAAGGGTTGAAACAGAATCCTTTATATACTTATAAACTGAGGGAGTTGGAAAATTGATAAGAACAACAAGAAAATCAAAGGCATAAGCAGAGCCTAATACATTTGATTTAGATTGAAAACAAATAATTAACCAAGACGAACATTCAGATAAAAACACAGAAAGGTAAGAAACTTATCCAAATTTCAGAGCTTTTATCATCTAGAGTAGAAAAACATTTAAGATATACAAGTAACTATAACCATAGAAGGAGAGAAAACTCTAAAATCCAAAGTTACAACTATAAGATTTCCTTGAAACAATTTCAGCTAAGTAAAGGCAAAGAGAAAGATTTTAAACAGACTTCTTTGACAAACCTAGACAAAGATGCTTTAAAGAGATGATTCCAAGAACAGAATATTTCAGTGGCAACACTATGCAGGGCTAACCATAAATCACAATTGATGCTAACTAATATAATTTATTCAAGAAATGGATGAGCTAAGAACTGGTTAGAGAGCAATAAGATTTATGTAATGTATCTTAGCAGAAGAAAACATTAAGGCAGTGAAGGACAAACAGATTTAAGGTGCCATTAGAAGACATTTCTTAATCTAAATTCTTTGTCCTACTGCAACATAGCAAGATGGAAAACAAAATGGAAAACTAGAAAAACATAAACAAAAGAAAACTTCACCATCAACCAAGCCTATGGATCCTGCAAACAATCCTTCTCCATCAACAAGCAAATCAGATCATGCATGAGTTCCAAGACATCAATTTCTCTTCAAGAGCTTCAAAGGACTATGTATTATTCCAGCATCAGTCATCAAAATCCAACATTTACAATGAGTTCCAGTGCAGTATTTATACTACAAATGAGGAGGTGGAACTATTTTTTAGGGTTCAAATGTCATTTATGATAGAGTAAAAACGTTCCTGACCTTGATAACCATGCATGGCATAAGGTAGGAACATCTGTAGATACCTCTCCATTTTAATAACTCTGTCTTTACTTTCTAAGGATAAAGCAGGTGAAAAGATTGACTTTAAGGCTTTATCATTATCTTTTACAATAAATGTCCTGACAGTTTAAACTATATTCTTTTGTGTAATAAGTGTTGATTTGCCTTTTCAGATAAAGAATGGCCAAAGGAGTCAGTTGATATTTCTGATGAAATAACTGCTCTTTGTTGATGTATTCGAGGCTGATTTAGCCTAATATTCCTTGATTTAACCTCAAAACTTTAATCTCTTTACACTGATCTTCACTGTTTTCTTCGATTTGATGTACAGGTGCCTTTAACTCTAATTAGGCCTCTGATTTTGGCTTTTGGGCCTTCTTTAATCATCTTCTGTCTTAATTCCCTTACTGATTGTTTTAATCTTCAATCTTTGTCCTTAACTCTTTGTCTTTATCCTTTATCTTTATGCTAATCCTCGCTTTTCTTTGATTTCTTTGATCAAGCCTTTAATCGCTCTGTTTTCTTGTTTGCAGGGGTTTCTTGTTATTTTGGAGGGTTTCTGTGATCGCATCGATGGCCGTAAAGCATCGATGGGAGCTTTGAATCAGACCCTTTATCCCATTCTTCATGCATTTGATCCTTGGATCGTCATCCAATAGACAAAAACCTACTTAGATTAGTTGTGGGATGGCCTGCAAACTTCGGGCAGCCATTAAAACCTGCAAACAAACAAAAATATCATATAAAACCTGCGAATTGGATAAACTGCTTTACAGAGGCTCGGGGTGAAGGAAAAAGAATTGTGCAGAGGAGGAAAAATGCATGGAGGGAGGGTTTTATGGAGAAAATCCAAGAACTAGGGTTTCAAATGTGAGTTGGGCACGAAATGGTGATGAGCGGTTTTGCAGAAAATCGGAGCGGTATTTGCGTGAGGGATGGGCGGTAAATGGTTTTTCCCCGAGGGAACGCAATACAGGTCCCTGGGCGACATGTGTCTAACAAAAACCACCATTTTCACGTTGAAAACACACAATCAATTCTTTTGGTGAAATGAACGAAATAAATTTTAGACCGTTCGATCTGGGGGGGGGCAGATCTACGGCTGTAAGCGAGCGCGACAAATGGAAAAGATGTGCGGTGAAGGATGGTGGGGACGAGCTGACGTGGGATCTTTTTTCGTGAGGTGAAAAGGTTCTTTGGGTAGGGTTAAATGGTGAAAGTGGGGGTAAAATGGGAGGATCAATAGGAGCCGTCGGATCAGCAAGATCAACTGTCGGGGTCAAATCGGAGAAGCAGAGATAGATTAGGGGTCAAGGGAAATGGCGATGTTGCAATGAAGCAAAGGAAGTTGATCTAAAACAAGATCAATGGTTAAGATTAGGTGATGAAGGAGAATGGGAAGGGCGGAGTTGAAACACAGGAGCAATGTGGGCCATCAGATTTGGGAGATGGACGGTCAGGATTGATTTCAGCGGATCGGTGATCAGAGGAGCAGAGGGTCCGGAACAAATAAATGTGGATTTTTTGATGGTCGATGGCCGATGGGAAGACGAAGGGCGATGGATGGAGGGCCATCCGATCAGGATCGAGATCAACGGTTGGGATCTGATCGGTGCTTCGCAAATCGGCTATCCAGGCAAGCGGGATTTTGAATTTGCGATGTGTTGATGCGATGGAGCACGGACCGTCCGATCTAAGGGAGATCGACAGTCGAGATTTTAACGATGGGGGGGTCCATCAGAGGGGGAGATCATCGGCAAGGACTTGCGATGCGTCGATAGCCGTTAGATCTTCGTGGAATGGACAACTGAGATCTAATCAGCAGATCGGCCATCAACGGGGTAAAGGGTCCAGGACAAAGGAAACGGGGACCACCGATGGAGCGAGGACCGTCGGATCGGAAGTGAAATCGACGGCTCAGATTTAAAGCGGGAAAGTGTATCGGCCTTTCGCAAATTGATGAAGAAAAAGGAAAGGTAACGAAGAATTTGAAAACGCTGAAGTGTGATGGCGATGGGGGCTTAAGACCTTTAGTCGATGGTCTAGGGCCTTGGTCTTACGGTAAAAAAAGGGGCTGAGGGCTTAGGCAAAAAGCGCTTAAGGCCTTATTTTCAAAATGGAGCAGAATAGGCCTAAAGAAGGGTTTTTTAAGCCTTTTTGAGGTTTCGTTAGGGTGAAAAGGGTGCTTTTAAACCGAATAAAGGGGATTTTGAGGAAGTAAAGGGTGAAATGAGGAAAAATGGATGAAATTAAGGGGTTTTTTAGAGGGATTTTTCAAAGGAAAAATGATGAAAAATGGGTCTGAAAAACAGTCTTTTGTAACAGTAGGGCAACTTAGAGGCTTTGATTGAAGATTTTATGAGAAATGGATAACTTAGGGATAATGAACATAGTGATATTTCCGAAACTCATAGATTTTGATGAAAGTCTTGTTTTTGGAAATCCATGGACTAATCTAGCCATCATCAGATATAATCATAATTTATAGATGGCTAACAAAATGAAACCTGCGACCTTTCACCTTCCTTTTATCCTATTTTCCATTATTTTCATAAATAAAATTCCAATTAATGCCTCACACCTTTCAAAAGCCTTTTCCATTGCCTTTTCCAATTTTCTTTAGCAATAATAACCGAAATGAACATCCACTAGGATGTATTTCCCACCATTTAGCTTGGAATATGTGTCCCATCACCATGGTCTTATATATTATTTACATGGATTTTTAACCAAGGTTGTTACAAGAACCCTCCCCTTGGGGGTACACTGACCTCGATGTTCAATGACACCTACAAACCCACAAGCTACTAAAACAAAACATACTGCCTATGGAGATTTATAACATAGCTCGTTGCAGTATTTACAATGACCATTGTTGAACCATGACAAACATATTTTTTATTGGAGCTTTATAGCATAGCTCATTATGATATTTACAATAGCAAACATATCTACAACCATACTTTCTATGGAGCTTTATAAATCCAGGTCGATACAACATTTACAATAATATACACATATGCACATATACACATTTTCTCAACCAAAAAATAGAAGAATATGATGCATGTATCAGCAACAAGGGAATCCAAAGGCTCACACCTCCACCCTCAAATTAATATAAGGATTCACTTCCTTCCCAGGAAGTCCAGAATCCAATGCTAAAGTCAAAGTATGCATCCAATGTCTTGCACTATTTTACCCTCAATGAACAGTTATTGGCTCATTGTTCCAAGGAACACTCCCAATGTGCATCCAATTCCATCTGGAAATGCTAATGACCAAACCAAATCCATCCCAGGCCTTCACTTCTCTACTACATAGTCCCTCGGGCAATCTAGTCACCCCCTTCTATGCATTCCCACACCTTCCAAGTTCCGCTGACACCCCCATCTCGGGCAGTCCATCCCTTGGCAAGGATTCCTCGCATCAGAAGATACAAAAACCAAGGCATATACATGCCTCAAAACCATCAAACTGGACATAGCATGCTCATGGAAATCAATGGACACTATTGGGTACTAATGTCCCACAATGGCCTTGCTCCTGAAGTGCTTTACCAACATACTGTTGAATGTTCCAATTCCCTTTTTTGACGTTTTTGATTCTTTTCATCATATCTAATCACCCAACCGGGCATTTCGTTCTTCCTGTACCAAGCACACAACTTCCATTAGATTCAAAATAAATTGAAATAACTTCATATCATACTTCATTGGTAGCTCGTCAATAAGGTACACTTGCAATCCTATTTACTTCCTGTCACAACAAGTCAAACTGGTTGTTTGATAAAATCATCATGAATAAACATATCACATCTAGTTAGCTCAAAACACAACAATCATAGGTCAAAATCACGAATCACATGAAATCGTCATAAACCATAATCATAAATGACATGTAACCATCATAATTTAGAATCGTAGATCACATGCATAATAAAACTAAAATAAAATACTAATACTTATCCTTCATGGTCCTTAATTCTGCCTTTGTTCTTTTGTACACACACCAGATCGGTTGCCACACCCGACGAGCACCCAATGCCTTTGCTTCTCTTCAATTATGTACACATACACACAATGTACATCACAACATGTACACCTGCATATGACATACAACACCATACAATACACGCATCCACACTGGCATACAACACATACACCTACACCCGGTGTACAATACAACACAATACATGTGCATACACCGGCATAAAATACATACATCTACACTCGATGTACAATACAAAACAACACATACACCCACATATGGTGTACAAAAAAACACATCACATTTACATAAATATAGTACAACACAACGAATACATGTGTCAGGATACCATGACTACACCATGCACATACATAGTACCGCATGCCCAAAAGAAAGCATGTACGACATACACACAATACCACATGTATACCAGTACCATATGCACAACATGTACACAATACTACTTTCACAACGTGTGCACAACATCACATGTACATGGCACCACCTGCACAATGTGTACACAGCGCCAAATGTACACTGCAACACATGTACTATGTGTACACAATACCAAATGTACATGACCCCACATGCACGATACCACATGTACAAAGCTCCACATGCACGACATGTACACAACACCGCCTACACACAATGCCACATGTACAACATGTACACAAAACCACATGTAAAATCATGCACACAACACCATATGTACAACACACACACACCACCATATGTACATAGCACTGCATATACATGTACATAACACCATATGTACACAACATCGCATATCCAACATGTGCATAACACCATATGCACACAAAACTATATGTCCAACATGCGCACATGCAAATATGTACACAACACCACATATCCAACATGTACATAACACCATCTATACCTAGCACTGCATATGCAATATACACACAACACCATTTACCCAACAAACATACAATATCATATGTACATAATACTACATATGTTACATGTACACATCACCATAGGTATAATCATCGAATATACATCATGTGCAACATATACACAACAATAGTACTGCACATCCATAGACCACACACTGACCCCAAAATCAACCTTGCTTTTGGTGTCTTTCCAATATCAATGCTTATCCTAGCATGTCGCAGATCACACTACTTTCACTTCTTTGATGTACACCTCAACACTACCTATCCATAACACAAACATAGGCATAGTACAAGCATATAATATCAATTCATGTCCACATGATACTTACCTCATAGATATGTCAGGGTTACTCTTCACACTTGATTCCTCGTAAAATCAAGAACCTATTCATGCCATTTACCAGCATAAGCAATCATTCCTCCACAAGAATGATCCTTGAAAACCTTGTTAGACAGTGAGATAGATACATACACGCATACATACATATATAATTATTAGCATAAAAAAATCATCATCTTGTTAGACATCGACATACATACACACATATATACATATACACATTTAGCATTAACCAACCATGATCCATGATGGCCCTAACAGACACAACATACATACATACATGTATACATATATAAAAATCAACATAATCATGATCACAACAAAATTTCTAGATCTCATAAGGTCTAGGTTAAGAGAACTTCATTTATTTGTGCACATCATGCACAACGTTGAGAACCACAGTTCCCAACATAGAAAAGGCATCTAAAACCTCAGATCCATTCACTTTACATTTTTTTGTTTCCCTTCTAATTTACGGAAATCAAACCTACAGATAAGTATGCTTTCCCTAAGTGTGGTTGTGCACTTAGAACAATAGAAAGAAAGATATTTGACCTTTTCCTTAAAATGAATAGATAAAGGGAATAAAACCTACTTGTAATATGTTCCCTTTTCCTCGCCTCCCTTTGTCGCTTTCGTCACTCTCAATATAACTGAACTCGCTTGATTGATACCTGTAATGGCAAACAGAAGACAGAAAACAGCATAACGGCAATATGATCTATTCAACTTAAACAAATTGAATCAATTAAATTCATAATTACACATATAATATCATTGAAACATGCATTAGGAAAGGAACAAATGTCTTTAGTATGAAGTAGAAGGAAGAGTACAACCATATGATCGATTCATTGTCACTCATCCAACTTTAGTCCCATTCTCATCACATTCAGCATAAAAAATCCAGCAGCATCACAGTACATGCACAATACCTGCAAGAGTTGTGATGTCACCAGCATAACTCTGCTTAACACAAATTCTTGCTCTCTTATGCACTATGATCAATGATCTATTTAGAAGTAGATGAAGGTAGTTTGACATAAATGAATCATTGAATGTATTTCCTAAAAATGGATGAAGAGGTTTCTTTGTTCATTGGAATAGGACGATAAGAGGTTTATTGGCTCCATGGTGTCCATATTCGAAGCTACTAGATGAGGTGAAAGCTAGAACAAATTCTAGAAGCCACTAAAGGTTGGGAAGATTCCCGGAATCCAATGAACAATTCACTCCCAGTCACCCAACGCACCTCAAACTGGGCCTATATCCTCTACAATGTAGCCTTGCATGGGAGTAGATGCTCTACAAAGCAGTTGTTGATGTCTAGGGTTGTGTTGATGGCTCAATGGGGCACTTCAAGTGGCATCCAAGCAGTGAAAATTTTCATGAAGGAAAACCACCAATGAAATGACTTGTTTAGGGCATGTAGCAACCAATTTAGAGTATGATATACCCTAATAGATATTGATCTGTTTTTTGGGATGATACCCAAATTGACCTATAATAGCTGCCCCCTAAAGCATGAAGTAAAAAATGATAATGTTGAGTGATTTTATTTACGATGTGATGAGGAGGAACTGAAGTGGATGGTGACCTGCATCAATTACAATACATTACACCATGATATATGTTTATCTTGGACATGAGTTATTGAGGGAGGCATATCCCATGCTCAACACATAAACTATCATAACATCATAAATTTGTCTACAGATATAGACTCATGATAGGATGAACATCTAATTAATGACCATCATATGGATGATTTGGTACTACTCCTGAAATCACAGCCCGGATGGACGAAACTAGATCTGAGGTCTTCTATCTCGTTCACTCAATCGATTAAAGTACGAGTCTAACCATCTGAAGTTGAACATGGGAAGACACCATCTGATTACCAGCCAACGATGTGGGCCATTAATAGATGCAAGAGAAACCATTTTTGATGATAATGGCTCTCAAGGTACTATAGTACATTCTACATGGTGTGAATAGATTATTTGATGTCGAACACCATACAAAGTATTTCGGTCGAAGCATGTGATGTCAACCTATCGCCGAAAGCAAGAAACCTATCATTGATGTAAGCAAGCTCCAAGGTACTGAAAGGTTGTTTATAAGTCAACTTCCTGGATGATGAGTTGATGTCGACAGGAAGAGACTCGTCACAGGAGGGCATTGATGTTTCCCCCATCAACAACACGAAATGAGAGTAATGATTTTGGAGACAGAATGTGACTAATGAAGCAATGTTAGAGATGGAAATCATGAAATGAAGGTTTATGAGTATTGCAAAGGATGAGGAATAACTAAGTGACTTATCTTGAACATGTCGACGACATTGAATGAGTTGGTAGCATTTGACCCAAAAATGAAGTGATGGATGGTGTGATAGACCATAGGTATGATAGACTGTAAAGCAGATTACCCAACCCAAAAATCACGGAGATGAAGTGAACAAGTGTCATGTTCAAGAGCGACTTGCTACCATAAAGTGTTTTATCCCTTTCCAATTTTCCCAGGTCATTGTTGACCAGTACCTCTTTATTTTTAACAAGCTTGAGGAGGATAACATATGCTTGATGTATAATTCCACCCTTCAGGTGAATCCATCGTTATTTGATGCTTTAATGAGTCTAGCGAAGGTGAAACTCAATCTTGTCATGATGGAAAATTCCTTCGCTATTTGATGCTTTTACGAGTCTAACGATAGTGAGAAATTGGTCATTTTTCATGTTTAGAGAGTTTGAAAAAGGTTTTAAAAGAAAAATTCACAAGTTATTTTTCGTATAATAGTCCCTCAGATCCAAAAAAGCATAAAATAATATTTGAGAGAACCTCCTAGCCATGTTCGAATAGGGTTTTCCTTTTTCGTAAACATAATCTATCTCAGTCCGAAAAAGGGTTAAACTTATACTAAGTAGATGTCATTTCAATTCCTTTTACAAGCTCGAAAGGACAAGTGCTTGACAATATTTTCATATTTTGAGAGTCTGAAAAGAGATGAAAGAGAACTCCAGGGGGGTTCCTTTTTCATGTTTAATAAAGCTCGAAAAAGCGATAAAAGTATGCTTTGATTTCCTTTTTCATGTTTAACAAAGCTCGAAAAAGAGATAAAAGTATGCGTTAAGGTTTCTCTTTTTCGTAAGTTTTAACGAATCTGAAAAAGTGATAAAAATGTACTCGTATTACTGACTTTCAATTTAATTTACAAGCAGGAAAAGAAGGAAAGAACTCGGTCTTTTTATGTTTTTACTAGAATGAAAAGAATAGAAAAAGAAGCTCGGAATTTTCATGAGTTTAATGAGCCTTGAAAAGAATAACCGAAATGGACTCGAGATAGGTTTCATTTTTATACAAGCTTGAAACAAAGGAAAACTATGCTTGAGAGTGGTTTCATTTTTGCACAAGCTTGAAATAGAGAAAACTATGCTTGAGAGTGGTTTCATTTTTACACAAGCTTGAAACATAGAAAACTATGCTTGAAATAAATTTGAATGCCAAGAGCACATGCCCCCCAAGCTTCATATCATTCACCTAAGTAGACTACTGGTTACTAATAGCTGGATGGAATGAAAGTTCATTTACGAGATCATATGAAAGACTCGACTTAATTAGGAGAGGATTTGTTTAATTTTTTAACGAGCTTGACACATGAAAATAAAATATGCTCATAAGGACCTGATTCATTTTGTAACAAGGTTGACACAGTAAAAGAACTATCCTCATGACGTGATTAATTTTTTAATGAGGTTGACACAGTAAAATAACTATCCTCGAGACCTGATTCATTTTTTTAATGAGGTTGACACAATAAAAAAACTATCCTCGAGATCTGTTATTTTTTAACAAGGTTGACACAGTAAAAGAACTATCCTTAAGAACTGATTCATTTTTTAACAAGGTTGACACAGTAAAAGAACTATCCTCAATATTCACCGAACCTATCTATTTCAAAATCATTGGGAATCTTCGTTAAGTTAGATGAAGTGGAAGATATCATATTACAGGTCTCTATATTTGCGATTTCCATTGATGTCACAGGTGACGGTAATGAAAAGGTGCCCATTAGGGAAGGGTCCTTAAAGAGTCCTACACCAATGTTCTGAGACACCGGTGTTGTCGAAAACATCGAAGATAAAGAAACAATAGATGTTGTCGTAGCTATAAAGGATGGTACAATGTGGGATGATGTCTCTGCCATGGTTAGATAACCCAAAAAATACTCTAACGAATCTACAAGAACTTGAAGTGAAAAGGATCAACAGGATCAGAGTAGGTCAAATGAGGAAAAGACTGATATAAATGAAGCCCCGACCCAAAATGAGTGGGATTTGAAGGGGTTGTCTCTTCTTTAAGCTCTTCCTCTATCGAAATCAAACCAAGTGGAAGAACTTCACCGTCGGGCTCGAGATAAATTTCAAGAAGTAAAGTCTGCGGTAAAGAGGAAGGCTCGACGGTTACGGATGACTGAGGAGGAGACGGCTACACCGAACAACTTCTTGTTGTTCAACTTCAGGATCAACTTCCGAATTGACTTTGAACAAGCTCGGGATCTGGATTTACCATTTCACTGGATTGAATTTCAGTGTCCTCAGGTAACTGTGAGGGTTTCGTCTCGACAGTAGCAGATAAATCGGGATTAGTCGAAACGACTGAAGACTCGATACTCAAAGGATCAGATGTCTCTCGTATATCAGATGATGTAGCACCAAGAGTTCTAGAGGTACCAGACTCCGTAGGACGAGTGCACCTTCGTCTACTAGGTGTAGCTTCTAGGGGTAATGGTGGTTTATTCATTTTCCTATGCAAACAATGGGGAAAGGGTTGATCTTCTTCCACTATTGCTAATTGATTTTATACAAAAGCAAATAAACAAAAAGAGGGTAATGCTAGGCAAAAGGTTTACCAATCACCTGTGAAATGCAATATATCGCCCCAGTAAACCAAGGACTTATGTACGTGCAGGAAATCTCCCTGAATGTTGTGTTAGATGTATCAAAAGTACAAGGTATCCAAATTAGTTACCTATGGATGGTAAGAAACTTAAATTTGTCCTCCCAAATATATGTGAAGGTATGTGGAGGCTCAATCTGTACTAGTGTTGTCGAATGCGAAACCGCACAGTGAGAGTATCCCCTTATACTTTTTGTACTAGAACACTGCCCGATATACCTGAAAGTACGTAGACGAGCTCCAATATACTTACGTACGTGGAATGAGGTATCACACTTGGAATGTATCGCAAACAATTAACGACAACTATTATGTTTAACGACGTCGAAACATGTCTTCTAGCCTAGACCTCTAAATGTTATCGTTAATGTTACAATACTTCCTTAGATAATTTCAAATAAATTTTATGTTGATATTTCTTATCAATTTGTCATTCAAGTTCACCGCAAGATGTATTGAACATTCCTAGAATGAAATTAGAATAATAAGCATTTGTTTAAAATTTATTTTCCACAATGAAAATCTTGCTACAAGGGATAGAGCAATCAGATTGTATGCAATCAACAATGAGCACATCAAAATGAAATTTCCATAAACTATTCCTAAGCAGAACTCACTATCCCTATATGCAAATGCATGTTTTTTCTTTTCAATTTCTTTTAAGTTTAGATGAATGAAAAAGAAACTAATGCACAAACAATCACTCAAAACTTTCAAGAGTAACAAAGACTAAAACGATAATTCCTATTTTCGAAAAAAATGAATTGATCAAATGGAAAATTTAACTTTGGAACTATTCGACAATGACAAAGAAAAAAAAAGAAACATTGATCAAACAAATCCAAAGTGGGGCAAGAAGAGTAGAGGCAATCTGGTCTCTGTAGGGAATCAATCACTCAAAACTTCAGCAAGCAAGACATTGAAATGAATTGTCGAAAGAAAAAATATGATAAATTTCGGTTGGTCACAGGGGCAATGCACCCCTTAGTGGGAGACAGTGCATTGCAGAGCACTGTCCCTAAGCCAGCAGTGTTATGCAGAGAACTGTGTCAGGACCAACAGTGCGTTGGTGCCAGAGGACTCTCTAAACAAGCAATAAAACACACTAATTTTGCTAAGACACATTCAAATGATTGAAAATAAGCAAGTAAAGTCTACTAGATGTTGATGGACAAGGGAAAAACCACCAAGGACGATCCATCGATCCCCGATATGGTCGCCAATTTGTTTTATGGAAATCAAACCTACGGATAAGTATGCTTTCCCTAAGTGTGGTGGTGCACTTAGAACAACATAAATAAAGATGTTTGAACTTTTCCTTAAAATGACTAGATAAAGGGAAGAAAACCTATTTGTAATCTGTTCGCTTTTCCTCACCTCCCTTCGTCGCTTCTGTCACTCTCAATCTAAATAAACTCACTTGATTGATACCTGCAATGGAAAACACAAGACAGAAAACAACATAAAGTCAATATGATCTATTCAAGTTAAATTCATAAATACACATATAACATCATTGACATATGCATTAGGAAAGGAACAAATGTCTTTATTATGAAGTAGAAGGAAGAGTACAACCAATTAATCGATTCGTTTTCACTCATCCAGCTTTAGTCCCATCCTCATCACATCCAGCATCAACGATCCAGCAGCATCACAGTACATGCACAATACCTCCAAGAGCTATGATCTCACCAGCATAACTCTACTTAAAACAATCCTTTCTCTCTTGTGCACTATGATCAATGCTCTATTTATAAGTAGATGAAGGTAGTTTGACATAAATGAATCATTGAACGGATTTCCTAAAAATGGATGAAGAGGTTTCCTTGTTCATGGGAATAAGAGGATAAGAGGTTTAATGGCTCCATGGTGTCCATATTTGAAGCTATCAAATGAGGTGAAAGCTAGAACAAATTCTAGAAGCCACTAGAGGTTGGAAAGATTCTCGGAATCCAATGAACAATTTGCTCCCAGTTGACAATGCACCTCAAAGTGGGCCTAGATCTTCTGCAATGCAGCCTTGCATGGGAGTATATTATCTGCAAAGCAGTTACTGTTGTCTAGGGTGCGTTGATGGCTCAATGGGGAAATTCAACTGGCATCTAAGCAGTGAAACTTTTCATGAAGGAAAACCACCAATGTAATGACTTGTTTAGGGCATGTAGCATCCAATTTTAGAGTATGATAGACCCTAATATATATTGATCTGTGTTTTGGTATGATGCCCAAATTGACCTGTAACACCTTCTCATGTATGTAATGCCACTATCCATTTACCACAATGGACCCAACCAATCCAACATGTTGTCATATTCTTACCTTCCGCTATGATTACTCATGCACTGAGCTTCATCTATGTCTTTCATTACCTATTAGGTACCACACAACTTTCCCCGAGCTTCATTAACTTTCCTTTTTCCCAACCAAATCCCAAGACTCTCAAAACATAAAAGGCAAGAACAACAAGCAAACGAGAAGAAAACCATGAAAAACCAAAATAAATATGACACCACAACAAAGTGGTATGTCCATACCCTAGACATAAATAAAGCCACAAATCAAATGCAACAAACCACAAAATACCAAAAGCACAAGACTGGAAACAAACACCATGACTCAATCCCCATGGGTCCCTAGTGCTTCCGAAGGAAAACTCAACCTAATCCTTCTCCAAGATTTCATGGCAGTATCGTTCCATGCAATCCCATGCATTATACTGCCATAAACAAATAACTATTAGCATATAAATAAATATAAAAATATACCAATTAGCTTACCTTATTGTGCCAAACACGTTGCCTTATAACTGAACACGCATGTCAGCCACATGTTCCAAAGATCAAGACAACATATCTATCAATTTGAAACCAACCTTTACCAATTCTCACACCCATGTCATAGTCAATAATTAACTCACATTCTTCAGTGATAATAGATAATGCTATAACTATCACCTACTTACACTCAAGTACATATCAACTGTCTTAAGACATATGTATTAGTACAATAATCTTAAAGCAATATCATTTCTTCATTAAATCTTACAGACACATACTCATATCATGTGATCAATTGAACATTTAAACAAACTATAAACGTACCATGTTAGATAAATCAACTAGACTACATAATATACACCAAACAATCAACACCAGATAGATGAAATAATCAAACAATTAAGCATCAAGTACATGACATAAGAAAAATCATACCTTAATGTATCTCAGGGGAGGCTATATTGTCTTCACAATCAATATAGATTAGCACGATATAACTTCACAACACATCAACTCAAACATAAATAAGGTCATGATATCCATAACATTAACTAGCTAACATGTTCACATCATAAACTCATAAACGATTGTCAAACAGTCACATATGCACAGTCATTTTAGGTTTGTATTACACAATATCACAAATATATCGACTCATACATGAATGTAATAACCCTAACCAACTGCATGGGCCAATCTAAACTAGCATGATACATGTAACATCTAGATCTTAATGCAATAACTCTAATCATCACGTTGACTAACATATAACAACAACGATTTAACATATAACATACTCATCAACAACACATAACATAATCATCAAGTTAACTAACATAAAACAAGAACAATGCATATAACAAGTATTTATTATCATTCATTACTATTCGAAACATGTGCATATGACCACATTGATTCACTAACATCTATCATGTATGTGACCATACATCAATAGAATGAAAGGAATACACGTAACCATAATGCATATAACTAAACCGATCAAATAGCATTTATCATACATGTAACCACAACAACAATAAGATGACAAACATGTATATAAACCTAATGCTTATAAAAACCATTAACCAACATACATGTGTGCCAAACATACAATACCTGTATGATGATCTTCTCTTATCCAAATTCTAGTGCCACAACTTCACTTCGATGATCTGCATCTCCTGCTCTATCTCAACCAACACATCAACGTCATAACATACCAAAAGCACCATGATGACATAAAATGCATACAATGACCTCATGGAAAACAACTATAACCATGACAATGCATGCATAACAACATATAGACACTGACATGCATAAAAAATGCATAACCAACCTGCAGCCATGACAATCACATTCAATTAACAACACCATCAACTTCACATGGAGACATCACTACAACCATGACCAACGCCATGCATATCTGACAAGCACATAGAACATAAGCATGAGAAACACATATGCAATCGACATGAATGCAAGATCAACACACCACCCAAGGAGAGTGAAACCATGCTCTGATACCACTCTGTAACACCCTCCTCCCACATCTACTCAAGTAACCATCCAACTGGGGTAAACATGTGACGAGAGGATAATATGATGATATTTAACCTCCTATGTGACCTTAAGGAAGTGGAATCGACAGAAACACATCACAAAAACATTGTACATCAACAATAACACCACTAGGAGCCAACCCAACCATTTAGGCACCTTGCCCCTGGGTCCCATTGACCTTTTAATCCCTTAGGCCTTTGGATGCATGCTCGAGTCTGCATACCTACTTCTGGGAGGCTCTCGATGCATGCACAAGCCTACATGCCTGCGTCCAAAGACTATTTTCAGTAGTGTCATGCCGGAGTCTACAGAATTTAAGGCACTTTTCAAGCCCAAAATTTTGGCCACTGCCCAACACTTGTTGTAACTTCCAGAATCCATTAAACACGTGATGAAAATGCTACTAAACCAAAAACTAACCCCAGGACTAGCCTGACCACCCCTAACCGAGACTAAAATTTTGTCAAACATGTCACAAATATGAAAGCTATAGGTGTAAACAACAAATCTGAGCATAGGGGTTTCATACTTATCTTAGAATCGCTAAGAAGCATTATTCCCTCATATCATTAGCCGCAATATCATATATTAGGTCATAGATACATCATTCATTCACTTATAAATAAAAACATGAGGAGAGACATACATTATCACTGCCATAATACATGCTTATAACCATCATAATTACAACAAAAATTCCAAGGATACATCAGCCATAGAATCCACATAATAACAAGAATATTCACCCATCAATACAAGAGGAAAAGAGCTCTTATTTACATAATAAAAATGAAACCAGGTTTGGGACTTTCACGTTCCACCTTACCATAAACATGGCTGAGCCAAATCTCACTTCATCTAGTCCCCCTTATGCCATATTCCAAGCACGAATGTGGGATCTCATCAAACACATCAATCAAAACCAAACCAGGGCCCCAGAGGCCAACCCACCTCAACCCTCAACCAATGATTCCACCTCACGGTCAGACATCACTAACCAGTGATTCCACCTCACAGTCGAACATCACTAACAATCATGGATTGGTATCTACCGAAGTTGTCCAGGGCTTTACAACATTTGTTCCAACCAAGGCTCCAGGACTAGTAACTCAACCCACTTGTTTCCGCGCTCTAGAGCATTTGTCCAATCAAGGCTCCAAGGCTAGTAACTCAACCCACCTGGGGCTATAGAGTGTTTTTTCAATCAAGGCTCCAGGACTTTTAATTCAACTCATAATTGTCTATCGGACTCTAGAGAATTTGTCCAACGAAGGCTCCAAGACTAGTAACTCAACCCACAGTTGTCTGTCGGGCTCCAGAGCATTTTTTCAACCAAGGCTCCAGGAACTAATAACTCAAACCATGACTAAAGGAATCATGAGAACCAACCAGGAAAATAATCAATGGAAAGAAACCCACAACACCATGGCTATCCAGGAAATGGAAAATCTAGGCAAATCCACTCTCAATCCAAGCAATCCTCCTTGCCAATGACAGATCATAATCAAGAAACCACATGAAATACCATGCATGCCAAATATAGTGAGGAAAACATACATGCAACTCGGTACCTACAGTCAACACCTCTTGTAGATGTTGATCCTTATGTCCTCTTGTGATTTCCTGCTCTTCCTTTTCCTTCTTGATCCAAATATCCAAGTATGCCACACTCTCCAAGAGTGCTCCAAGAATACTCTAAGTGCTCAAGAATATGAGAGAGAGAGAGATAAAATGAGAGCTCCAAAACTACATTGACCAAAGTCTAAGCAAAAGCTTTTTGATTCATCCTCAAAAGCCTTTTTATTAATGAGGCCTCTATTTCCTTCATTTTCCACCTCACATGCAACCTGTGACCTTTCACCATCCTTTTCTCCTATTTTCCATTATTTTCATAAATAAAATTCCAATTAATGCCTCATGCCTTTCAAAATTCTTTGTCTTTTCCATTGCATTTTCCAATTTCCTTTAGCCATAATAGCCGAAATGAACACCCACTAGGATGTCTTGCCCACCATTCAACTTGGAATATGTATCCCATCACCGTGGTATTATATATATTTTTACATGGTTTTTTAATCAGGGTTGTTACAGAATGTTTCCTTTTGATTAAAGTATGGATCAGGGGGAAATTATATAGGGATTATGTTTTATCGTAACTCGCTCCGAAGGAAAGTTATGATATAAATAAGTTATGATACCTCTAAATTTTTTTTGGTCATATGTGGATAACTAACTCAGATATTCTCTATTTCCTAAAGCAAAACATTTATTAAAAGGAAATAAAACATAAAAATTTAAAAGGGTCCCCATTTATTATTGTAAATTTAGTATAAAAATGGTGGGTCGTTGAATGCTACAACAGATTCCTAGGCATGATCAAGGGCACCCACCTCTAGGATTTACCATATATCCCGCCATTCACCGATCGAGGATTCCTAGGCCCACTAAGGCACACAATATTCGGCTTTACTGCAACCCGCAATTCAGTTCAAGGGTTACTAGGCCAAGGCTTTACCGCAATCCATAGTCCGGTTCAGGGATTAGTACTAGGCCATGTGTTCTTTCTTTTAGAGGCCAATTCACTCAGTTTTGAATCCATCCGACAATCCAACTCAACCAAACACATGAGAACCCCATCACACCATGGCTTTCTAGAAATGGCAAGGCAAGGTTGAAGGACATTGTCACACCTGGAAAAACCCATGACAATGACAAGAAGAGAACCAAGAACACACATGCATACCCATGCATGCCAAAACTAGAAAGGAAATCATACGGCAACTCGATACCTGCAAATAATCTCATTGTAGTCGCTTGATCCTTCTCTTCCTTGCTTGGTATTTGCTTCCCTTTGTCTTCTTTGATTTTCTTGATCCAATTCTAAATTTCTCCAAGAAAACTCTAAGTGTCCAAGAGTGTGAGAGTGAGAGAATAGAGAGAGAGCTCCAAAACTGAACTGACAAAAGTCTGTGCAAAAGTTACCAATTGATCCTCATTAGCCTTTTTATTAATGAGGCCTCTATTTTCTTCAATTTTCCATTATTTTCCTTCATTTTCCTCCTCACATGCAACCTGTGACCTTTCACCTTCATTTTCTCCTAATTTCCATTATTTCCATAAATAAAATGCTAATTAATGTCTCATTCCTTTCCAAATCTTTTTCCAATTTGCTTTATCCATTATAACGGAAATGAACACCCACTAGGATGTCTTGCCCAACATTCAACTTGGAATACATGACCCATGACCTTGGTCTTATATCTTTTTTACATGAATTTTTAACCAGGGTTGTTACATTAAGTATACATATATATTCATCATATGCATGAATAGTGTTGCCATATTAATGTTGTCAGGATCAAATAAAATTCTAGTCACCAATATCTATTCAACATGTAGTGCTTATCATCAAGTATGATCAAAATATTCAAATGATAAACTGTCTTTCATCTCTCTGCTACACCTTTTGTTCTCATAATGAATCCTTCACAGGAAGCTTGAGGACTTGATACTCTACAAGATTAATGACCCAAATTAGTATAAGGTTTTAATACATCCATGTGATATCCTTATCTCCCCACAAAAGTCATCAACAAGCCTTCAACGTATTTCTAAGCCAATAAAACGAGATTTCATTGATAAGGTTACTTGATTTTGTCAACACAAGGGCCATGATGTTTATTGTGCCTCAAATTTCCTCAACTTCTGCCACAAAGAGTGATCAATATGGCCTCAAACGATGTGTATACCCTAACTAAGGGTCAAAATAATACCTAGGTGCCAATACTTCTACACTACGGATGCCCTTGATTAATGGAAACTTGACAACTTCTCTTATGATTGCATTACTCTTCTTTCTTGGGCTTGTCCTCACCTAGCTTTGGTTCCATGTTAATTTTTGGTTAACATGTTCTTTGCTTAGGAAAAATATTTCAATGTTCCATATTAGCCCATTTATTGATCCATATTATTTCCATTAGCATTCACATCAATCATTCATATTGACTGTAACTGAAGAAAGAACATAAAAAATAAATGGTTAAGACAAGCCAAGATAGGAGAACAAAAGAATATGGCTCAAGCCAGGGAAAAACCCCAAGATGGGGAAAACTCTTGATCAATTCTTTTTATTATTAGAACCAAATGTTTAGCAGAGAGAGAGTACAATAATTCAAAGTCAAGATTGAATTTCCAATTTGAAGATTCAATATCACAACCCTTAGATAAATAGATGGCTCAAACACAGTTGCAATTATGGAGAAATCAAATTTCCCCTTCTTAATATGGTGTCATGTTGTTGAAGAAGCTTGACCTGGTTAGATATACTTGCAATTCATCAAGGAGCTACTATAAATTGTCCAATTTGAATAGCCATCCACCTAACATTCAAGGCTACATGAATACATCATATCTTACAATCACAAGCGTTGCAGTTTACTGTTGTTTCTTGATGATCCTCGTTGGGGCATGAGGCACACTATTATAGTCCTCACAAACACACCCAAAAAAAACCTTCTACTATTGTGACCTTCCTCCCAGACAATCTGTCCTCAATCTACTACATATGTGGGCTTAATCCAGCCCCAAAACAAGCCTCCACATCAACCATCCTCCACCAGAATAGGATTGTAGTCCACTTGGGAAGATGCTTGCTCTTTCGACCCACTGTTCAGCAAGATAAGGCCTGCGACCTACTTGAGAAAGGCTCCAGTAGGTGTGGCTTACCTAGGAGAGAGATTTCACACCATAAAAATGCACCCAAACATTCTAGCTCTTCCCTTGTGCCTATAGTCAACCCTAGGGATAACTTGGATCTGCAACAGAAGATAGACATGCCCAGAAAAATCCTCAAATAAGCCTAGAATTACCCCTAATATACTCGACCTCCTGCCTAAGGAACTCAGCCCATCAAGTAGCCCAACCATGACATCAACATTGCCCTTCCTTTTTCATTGGAGTCAACTTCCTTATGCGACCATTTCAAAGAGAAGAAAAATGTGTATTGGATGATCAAATGATGTTGGAGGACACTCCCTTTTATAGGAGATGGATAGGGGTTCCACTTGGTTAATTAACCCCAAGCCAACCTTGATAAATGACACATGTGTGGGCTTGATTCAAAAACATGTTTTTCCTTGACCAAATTTGATGATCTTTAGGTCGATTTTGGTCCTCTCGAAAAGAGGAATTGAATGCAATAATCATCTTCATCAAATGGGAAAACTAAAGTGGAATTTGGCCCTAGTTCCCAATTTTAACAATATTTTATGTGGCCCCTTCCTAAACAATTCAATCACCTTGGTTAAATACTAACATTCTACCATTAAATTTAACATATAACCTTCAACACACCTTTGCACTAAAAATCAACAAATCAGTCAATATATGGTCATACCATTCAATCTTTAATAGGTTATCAACGATCCACTCAAATCTTGATTGTAGAAGTAAATGATGATGCTTCTCCACCAAACTTTCTAGACATTCATGCAAGTTTAATAAGAATTTTGCCTAGAATATCTCACATACACACTCAAACATGTATGTATCTTTGAATCTTGTAATGTCATTTCCCACATAGGCACTTTCTTAACATGAAAATTAATCAATTCTCTCTTTTAACAAGTCTTAAATTTCTACCTTCATCAAGATACATTACATCCTTGTTACTGTAACACCCCCTTCCCACATCTACCCAATTAACTGGCCAACCAGGGTAAACATGCAATGAGAGGCTACTATAATGAGATTCAACCTCCTATATGACCTTAAGGAAGTGGAATCGACAAAAAACACAACCTACAGACCGTGTACAACTGCAAACACAACACCCCCAGGATGTTACCCAACCATTCAGGCCTCTTACCACTGGGTCACACTGACATTTTGACCCCCTTTGAGCCACAACCGTGGGAATAAAACTGCATGCCAATGACCAAGGCCCCAAATACTCAGTTATGTGCCAGCGACCCTGAGATTTGAGCCACCTTTTCAAGCCCAAAACGCAATGCTCTGCCCAAAACTTCATGAAAATTTTAGAGATGATAAATAACAACAAGACAATGATACAGAAGCAATAACATCGTTAAGAACTCATATGGACCCCTCCTAACCATGGCAGGCATTTTTTCAAACATGAAAGCTACATGTATAAACAACATAAATGAGCATAGGGGTATCATACTTATCTGAGAATCGCTAAGAAGCGTTGCTCCCCTACATCCTTAACTACAATACAATCTATTTTACCATAGATACATTGTGCATTCATTTACAAGTAAAAACATGGAGAGATCCATACATCATCGTTGATAAAATACATGCTTATAACCAACATAATAACAACAAAAATACAGTGGATACAACAACAATATAATCCACATGATAACCAGTACATTTGCATACCAAATACCAAAGGAATGTGCTTCTCATTTATGGATATCAAAACCAAACGAAGATGGTACTTCCACATTCCACCTAACCATAGGTTGACTGAGCCAAATATCTCTTCAACCAATCACCCCAGTGCCATATTCCAAGAATGAATGTGGGAATCAAACCGAAAGAACCAACCAAGGAATCCCGAGGCTAAGCCACCTCACCCTCATCAATAGAAATCAGGCTTTACCTTGATCCATCCTAGATCACTAGGCCAACAAAATAAACATGTCATAACCAGCTTTATCGTGATCTACACCTAATCACTAGACCAACACAAACATGGATATCACGGGATTCTCTCCGCCTACACCATGAGGAATTTTCCGGTCTCCTAGTCTCTTAGGCTTTACCGCAATCCATAGTCTGAATTAGGGGTCACTAGGCCTTAAACATAGACATAATCTCTAGGCTTTGCCGTATATCCCAAACCCGGGATTCCTGGACCTCATGGAGAGAAAACCGCCTCTAGGATTTACCATATATCCTGCCATTCACCGGTCAAGGATTCCTAGGCCTACAGAGGCAGCACACTATCTGAATTTACCGCAACCCATAGTCCAGTTCAAGGGTTACTAGGCCATGTGTTACATCAATTTGGAGACCCACCCCACTCAGCTTCGAATCCATCCACTAATCCAACTAAACCAAAACATGAGAACTCCACAAACCATGGATATCCGGAAATGGAAAGGCTAGGCTGAAAACACTATCACACCTGGAAAAAACCCATGCCAAGACAAAAAATAACCACATGAAATACCATGCACATCAAATCTAGCGAGGAAAATACAAATGCAAATCAATACCTGCCAAGAATCCCTTTGTAGCGACTTGATTCTTTCTCCTCCTTGCTTGCTTGCTTCCTCCCTCTTCTTGATTTCTTTCCTTTATTGATCCAATACCAAAATTCTCCAAGGAACTCTAAGTATCCAAGAGTGAGAGAGAGAGATAGAGAGAGAGAGAGAATAGAAAGAGAGGCATAAGTGCGAACAAAAAGCTTGAGCCAAAAGCTTTCCAACTGATCCTTGAAGCCTTTTTAGCAATGAGACCTCTAATTTATTCAATTTCCATTATTTTCCTTCATTTTCCATCTCACATGTAACCTGTGACCTTTCATCTCCCTTTTCTCCTATTTTCCATTATTTTCATAAATAAATGTGCCAAAAATATTTTTGCCTCTTCAAAGCTTTGGCCATTGCCTTTGCCAATTTCCTTTAGCCATAATAACCAAAATGAACACCCACTAGGATGTTTTTCCCAACATTCAACTTGGAATAAGTGTCCCATCCACTGTGGTTATTATTTTTAACTTTTATTACATGGAATTTTCACGAAGGTTGTTACAGAAACCCCCCCCCCTTGGGTGAACATCGTTCTCGGTGTTCAATGACACCTGCAAATCAGAAAACTATTGAAAATAAAGCATACTGCCTATGGAGCTTTATAACAAAACTCGTTGCAGTATTTAAAATGAATAACATGCTCAAAATAAAAAATCATCATGACAATCATACCATGTACTAGAGCTTTATAACACATCTCATTATTGTATTTACAATAATATACACATATGCACATTTTCTCAACCAACAAATAAAAGGATACAATGCATGTATCAACAACAAGGGAATCCAAAGGCTCACACCTCCACCCTCAAAGAAGCACCAAGATTCACTTCCTTCCTAGGAAGTCCAAAATCCACTGTCATAGCCAAAGCTACATCCAATGTCCAACGCTAAAATCATGCGCTATTGTACCCTCAGTGAACAGTTGTCGACTCATTGTTCCAGGGAACGCTCCCAAAGTGCATCTGATTCCATCTGGAAATGCTAGTGAACAAAACAAATCCATCCTCGACCTTCCCTTCTATGCTACACAATCCCTCGGGCAATCCGGTAATCCCCTTCCGTGCAGTCACTCACCTTCTTCCAAGTTCCCCAACATCCCCTATCCCAAGTGATCTATTCCTCATAAAGGCTTCCTCACATCAGAAGATATAAAAGCAAAGGCATACACTTGCCTTAAAACCATCATACCGGTCATAGCATGCTCATGGAAATCAATGGACACTATTAGGTACCAGTGTCCTCCAATGGCCCTGCTCCTAAAGTGCTTTACCAACATATTGTTGCATGTTCCAATTCCTTTTGTTGCTGTAAATAATGCTTGCAATCAGTTTCAACCACCCAACCAAGCATTTCCGTGCTTCTTGTACAAAGCACATAACTGCCATTAGATTCAAAATAAATTGAAATAAATTCACATCATAACTCTTTGGTAGCTTGTCAATAAGGTACACTTGCAATTATGTTCATTTCCGACCACAACAAGTCAAACAATTGTTTGATCAAATCATCATGTATAAACATACCACATCTAGTTAGCTCAAAACACAACCATCGTAGGTCAAACTCATGAATCACATGCAATCATCATAAACCATAATCATAAAACACATGTAACCATCGTAAATCAGAATCGTAGATCACATTCATAATATAACTGAAATAAAATATTGATACTTATCCTTCATCAGTCCTTACTTCTTCTTTTGTTATTTTGTACACATCGGATCAGGTTCCACACCCGAAAAGCACCCAATTCCTTTTATTCTCTTCAATCACATGCACATACACATAGTGTAAATCACAACACATACATCCACACACAGCATACAACAACATACAACCACACCAGCATACGAAACATACACCTACACCTGATGTAAAATACAACACAATACATACACATATACAGAGTACAACACAACGAATACGCATGTCACGATACCATGACTACAACATGCACATGCATAGTACCACATGCCTGCAACACAACATGTACGACATGCACAAATACCACATGTATACCAGTACCATATGCATAACAAGTACACAGTACCACTTGCACACAACACTACGTGCACAACTTGTGTAAAACATCACATGTACACGACACCACCTGCACAACGTGTACATAATACCACATGTACAATGCACCACCTATACAATGTGTACACAATACCACAGGTACACAAAACCACATGCATAACATGTACACGACACCACATGTACACAATGGCACATGCACAACATGTACACGTCACCACCTATGAATAACATCACATGTACAACATGTACACATCAGCACATGTACAATCATGCACGCAACACCATATGTACAACACACACACCACACCATATGTACATAGCACTGCATATACAACATGTACATAGCACCATATGTACACATCACAACATATCCAACATGCGCACAACACCATATGCACACAACACCGCATATCCAACATGCACATAGTACAATATGTACACAACACTGCATATCTAACATGTACATAGCACCATTTCTACCTAGCACTGCATATGAAATATACACATAGAACCATATATACAACAGGAATACAACATCAGATGTACACAATACTACCTATGTTTTATGTACACATCACCATAGGTACAATCACTAAATATACAACATGTGCAACATATACATAACAATAGTACTACACATCCATAGACCACACACTGACCCCACAAGAAACCTTGCTTCTATTGTCTTTCCATTATCCATGCTTATCCTAGCATGTCTCAAATCACACAACTTTCACTTTGATGATGTACCCCTCAACATTACCTATCCATAACATAAACATAGGCACAACACACACATATAATATCAATTCATGTCCACATGATACTGACCTCATTTATATATCAATGCTAATCTTCCCACTTGATTCCTCATAAGACCAAGAACCTCTTCATTCCATTCACCTGCATAAGAAATCATTCCTCCACAAGAATGATTCTTGATGACCCTGTCAACCAACGACATACATACATACATATACATATAAACACTAGCATAAAACATTCATGATCCTGTCAGACAATGACATGCATATATACCTATATACATATAAACATTAGCATTAAATAATCATGATCCATGATGACCCAATCAGACATGACATACATACATATATACATGTATGCATATATAAACATCAACATAATCATGATCACAACACAATTGCTAGATATCATAAGGTCTAGGTTAAGAGAACATCATTTATTCATGCATAGTATGCACAACATTGAGAACAACAGTTCCCAACATAGACAAGGCATCTAACACCTCATAGCCATTCACTTTAACTTTCATGTTACCTTTCTCGCGACTATTCTGTCACTATCCATTTACCACAATGGACCTAACCAGTCCAATTGACTGTCATATTCTTACCTTATGTTGAGCTTACACATGCACCAAGCTTCATTCGGGTCTTTCATTACCTGTTGGGTACCACAAAGCTCTCCCTGAGTTCCACTAATTTCCTTTTTCCCCAACCAATTACCAAGACTCTCAAACAAAAGGAAATAGCAAGAAACAACAAGAAGAAAACCATGAAAACCAATAGCAAATGGCATCACAAATAAAGTGGAAATTCCTTGCACCAGAAATAAACAAAACCACAAAACAAGCTCAACAAATCACAAAAGACCAAAAGCACAAGACTACCAACAAAAACCATGACTCAATCCCCTGGTTCCCAATACTTCCAAAGGAAATATCATCCTGAGCCTTCTTCAATATTTCATAACAATCTATTACCATGTAATCCCCTGCATCATACTACCATAAACACATAATTGTTGGTGCATAATTAAATATAACAATATACCAGTTATCTTACCTTGTTGTGCCAAGCGCACTTCCTCATAACTGAACAAGTACACCTCTCAAGGAACTCCAATTCCTTGATGAATTCGTCCATAGATGGAAACCAATTGCTATACCTGTAAAATACATGTTCTCGAATATAGAATATATCCACATACATTAGACAAAGTAAAGGTTAAGAAGACTTCATGTATGTAGAACACTCATTTGTTTGGAATTAGGGTTACCAAACATAGCCAAATGAATTCTTGCTCAATTCCTTTCTTTTACCATTTACCTTGCTACCATTGAGTCTTGCTACATGCTATCACATCACCTAACTATTAGTTATATAAAAAATTCAATGGTTACCTTATCATGCTGATACCAAGCATGTTACCTTTGAACTTCTCACACATGTTGATAAACACATGTTCCAAATATCAAGACATCATATCTATTAACTAAAATTAACCTCTACCACAACTAACAGTCATGTCATAATCAACTAGTATTCAAGATCATAATAATACAACTATCACCTAATTTCACTCAAGTACATATCGACTATCTCAATACATGTGTGTTAATACAACCATCTCAAAATAAGATCATTTCTTCATGCAAGTAATCAAACATTCATACAACAAATAAATTACATAATATACACCAAACACTCGAACACTGAATAGACAACATAATCAAACATTCAAATACCAAGTAGACGACATACGCAAACTCATACCTTGATGTATCTTAGGGGAGGCTATCTTGTCTGCACAATTAATCTAGATTAACATGAGATAAATTCACAACATATCCACTCAAACATAAATAAGGTCATGATATCCATAACAATAACTAGCTAACGTGTTCACATTATAAGCTCATAAACATTTTCCGTTCATGCATAACAATAAAATATGCATAGTCAACCTAGATTAGTATGACATAATAGCACAAATAAGTTGACATACCTGAATGTCATAACCCTAACTATCTAAATAGGAAAATCCAATTTAGCATGATACATATAACATCAAGATATTAATGATATAACCTTAATCATCAAGTTAACTAACATATAACAACAATAAGTTAACATATAACATGATCATCAATAACATATAACATAATCATCAAGTTAATACCATGCGTGACTAACCAACGCATGTACATATGATCACACTAATAAACTAACATCTATCATGTATGTAGCCATAAAATCAATAGAATGAAAGGCATACACATAACTGTAATGCATATGACTACACTGATCAACTAGCATTTATCACATATGTAACCATAATAATAGAATGACAAACATACAAGTAACCCTAATTCTTACAACAACCATGAATCACATACTTGCATGCCAAGCATACAAAATTGTATGACGATCTGGTCTTACCCCAAAGTCCATTGTTGCAACTTCACTTTAATGATATGCATCTCTTGCTCTATCTTAGCCAACACATTGGCATCCTAACATACCAATATCAACATGATGACCTAATTGCATACAATGACCTTATGCACAACAACCTTCACCATGAAAATGCATGAATAACAACATATAGACACTAACATGCATAAAAAATGTATATACAACCATACACTCATGATGACACACTTCACAACAACAACATCCTCCTTCGCATGGCGACATCATTACAACCATGACCGAAACCATGCATATGCAACAAGAACATAGACCACAAGGATGAAAACGCATGTGCAAACAACATGAATGCATGACCAACATACCGCCCATCTGATCCAAGGGTTGAACCATGCTCTGATACCACTCTGTAACATCCCTTTCCGACATCTACCCAAGTAACCGACCAACCGAGGTAAACATGCGATGAAAGGCTACTATATTGAGATTAAACCTCCTATGTGACCTTAAGGAAGTGAAATCAGTGGAAAAAACAAACTACAGACCGTGTACAACAACCACAACACCCCTAGGAGGTAACCCAACCATTCAGGGCTCTTACCCTCGAGTCACGTTGACATTTTGACCCCCTTTGAGCCATAGTAGTGGGAATAAAACTGCATGCCAGCGGCTAGGAGGCTATATCCACAGGCATAACACTACATGCCAGCGACCAGGACCCCAAATACTCAGTTCTATGTCAACGGCCCTAGGATTTGAGCCACCTTTTAAGGCCTAGAACCCATTGCTTTGCCCAAAACTTCATGAAAAGTTCAGAGATGATAAATAACAACATGACAATGATATAAAAGCAATCACACCATTAAGAACTCATATGGAGCCCTCCTAGCCAAGACATGCATTTTTTCAAACATGTCACAAACATGAAAGCTACATGTATAAGCAACATAAATGAGCATAGGGGTCTCATACTTATCTGAGAAGAATCATTTCTCCCCTACATCCTTAGCTACGATACAATCTATTTTACCCTAGATACAATGTGCATTCATTTACAAGTAAAAACATGGACATAACTATATATCATCACTAATAAAATACATGCTTATAACTAGCATAATAACAATAGAAATACAATGGATACAACAACAATAGAATCCACATAATAACCCATACATTTTCATACAAAATACCAAAGGAATGAGCTTCTCATTGATGGATATAAGAATCAACCGGAGATGGGACTTCCAAGTTCCACCCGACTATAGATTGGCTGAGCCAAATCTCTCTTCAGCCAATTACCCCGTGCCATATTCCAAGCATGAATGTGGGACTCAAACTGAAAGAACCAACCAGGGCATCCTGAGGCTAAACCACCTCACCCTCATCAATATAAATCAGGATTTACCAGGATCCATCTCGGATCACTAGGCCAACACAATAAACATGTCATAACCAGCTTTATCGTGATCTACACCCCATCACTAGGCCAACACAAGCATGGATATCACCGGATTTTGTCCCCCTACACCATGACGATTTTTCTATCTCATAGTCTCTTAGGATTTACTGTAACCCACATTCTGAATCAGGGGTCACCAGGCCCTAAACTGAGACATACTCTCTAGGCTTTACCGTATATCCCAAACCAAGATTCTTAGGCCTGATGCAGAGCAAACCACCTCTAGGATTTACCATATATCATGCCATTCACTGGTTTAGGATTCCTAGGACCACCTAGGCAATGCACTATCCGACTTCACTGTAACCCACATTCTGGTTCAGGGGTTACTAGGCCATGTGTTATATCAATTCGGAGATCCACCCCACTCAACTTCGAATCCATCCGACAATCCAACTAAACCAAAACATGAGAACTCCACAATGCCATGGCTATTCGGAAATGGAAAGGCTAGGTTGAAAACACTGTCACACCTGGAAAAAAACCCATGCCAAGACAGAAATAACCACATGAAATACCATGCATGCCAAATCTAGCAAGGAAAATACACATGCAAATTGATACCTGCCAAGAATCCTAATGTAACTGTTTGATTCCTGCTCCTCCTTGGTTACTTCCTCCTTTTTCCTGCTTTCTTTCCTTTCTTGGTCCAATACCAAAATTCTCCAAGAAAATATAAGTGTCCAAGAGTGAGAGAGAGAGAGAGAGAATATAAAAAGAGCCATAAGTGTGAGCAAAAAGCTTTCCAACTAATCCTCAAAAGCCTTTTATCAATGAGGCTTCTAATTTCTTCAATTTCCATTATTTCCCTTCATTTTCGTCCTCACACGCAACCTGTGACCTTCATCTCCCTTTTCTCCTATTTTCCATTATTTTCATAAATAAATGTGCCAAAAATACTTTTGCCTCTCCAAAGCCTTAGCCATTGCCTTTGCCAATTTCCTTTAGCGATAATAACCGAAATGAACACCCACTAGGATGTTTTGCCCAACATTCAGCTTGGAATAAGTGTGCCATCAACCATGGTTATTATTTTTAACTTTTATTACATGAAATTTTCACCAAGGCTATTACAGTTACATTGCAATGGTTAAGGTCTTGATAATGGAACCATGTTGTTGGATTTATTATCGACCTAGGGTCTACAAAATACATCCAACACATGTTAGATGTAGTCCAAAACATTTACATATTCAACCTTTTATAGAAGGAAGGAGGCCTATAGGAGGTCTCGCCCAACACACACATGGAAATTTCTATATTATTAAGGTATAAAGTAGTAAAGGTTACCCGTGAGTTGTAGACTAGTTGGTTTTTGTGGGGTTCAAGCCCCATGAAGTCATAAGTTCAAATATCATGGGGAGGGGTTGAAGGTGGGAGCTAATTGTGGGGGATAAGAACAACCCCATAGGGCATCCAAGCTCAATCAAGCCTCATACAATGTTGATGGTAGCATACCATAGTTGGGTAGATCACTCGTCCCAACTATGAAAAAAAAGGAAAAAAAAGAAAAAGAAAAAAAAAGCATTAAAGATTTAGTAAGGATACACATTCCATTACTTATCCTTTAATCACATTCATTTCATACACATGCATATCAAGTATCACAATGTACAAAACATGAAGATATATCATGGATACAAACACATGAGTAGAATATCTCTCAATTATATTAACTAAATGTTCAATATAACATAACTCAAAACAAAACATTTAACTGAAAATTCTCACCTTTTCTTATCACAGCTACTATAATAACAACAATAACAACTCTCATATATATAAATGATTGAAGCGATTACAAAAGATCCTTGAATATATAAAAAATATGCAAATTGTAAGCCATTCATACAAAAGTGCCTCTATATATAGAGACATGTATAAAGGGTCAAAGATATTGTATGTAGAAGATGAATAAGATGAATCACTAACCTCATGTACTTAAACTTTGACGAAAGCACACGCTCAAGATTTTGCAGTCTCATAGCTACAAAATATTCACCTTCTACTACACTCTAATTTGCACTCTATAAAAACTAGGCCACACCATTTTCAACAACATCATGTCATTATTTAACCATCATTTCATTATACATCTCAATGCATATAAATAATTTCAAATTATTTGCTAGCACTTATAATGAATCAATTACAATAATTTCAATTATTATCACAATGTTATGCTACTTGAAATCATAAAACCACCATTTCATTTAGTATCACATGAACTTACATCAACACTTATATAAAAACCCTCAATTTCTTAATTAATTAATGATACAAAATATCAAATTAGCTATTGCTATGTGGAATTCAATTTAGAAAAAAAATAATACAATTTTACTTTGTAAAAAATTATTTTGGGTGATAATTACATATGATTATGTTTTGTCGACCCGTTTCTAACCAACCAGTTGTAAACGACCCTCTAGTTGTAAACGACTCTTTCGAACCAACTAGGTGTGAAACACACTGGTTGGAGCCAACCAGCTGCTGGAGCTGATCCGGATTTATGCAGGAACGCAACAGAATAAACATATAACCATAAATACAGAGATGCAGTGGAAATAACACTTCATTTCATTAATATCAAAGAACTGAAATTTGCTTACAGACAGAATGGAAATAAAACTAGCTAGGGCGCTGGTAGCTATCTCTGAGAAGAGATATGGCAGCTACAGGCCTCTGAACTGAGTTACAATGAGGCTCGAGGGCCTATTTATTATTGAGAAACAATGGATAACTCTAAACATCCAAAAACCTAACCCTAGGAGATGAAGCGCCAAAACTATGAGCCTCGTTTGGGTAAATTGGTCTTTCAACTTCCTAGGGACGTAACTTTGGCATACTATCTCCGTTTGACGCACATGGTACATCATTAGAAAGATATATCTGAGGAGTACAACTTTCGCCACGAATATCCATTCCGGAACGGAATGATATTCCAGAATGAAATAATATTTGTTGGAGGGGTGATGCCCAAAAAACATCGTTTAGGGCCTCAAAACGGCTCTGGAAGTTCAGGACCCGAAAAACTGCTAAAAATAGTAAATTGTGCCGAAACTGAAAAAATGAAAGAGGAAATGGTGGGGCCCCAAGTGGAATAGGCAGGTGGCCACCAATATCCACCTGGATCATTCCTCCCCCCTTAGGAAGCAATGGTCCCCATTGCGTTGAGTTCATCCATGAGATGAGGAAAATTCTACTGAACTTGGTCCCTGGTGAACCACTTGCCTTGGTGCAGGAGTTGGCCAGCTTTGACAACCCGATATAGTTGGATGTTTTGTTAGCGAGTGCTCTTTATTTTCATGTCCCTGATACAATCTGTGGTGGCTTGTTCCATGCAATCTAGGTTTAACTCTGTTGGTGTGAGTTGTTCTGCAATTTCTGAGGTGTCCAGTAGAGGTGGGAAGTAAGGACGAAGGCGATCCACATTGAAGACTGGGTGCAGACCAAGGAATGGTGGAATACTGAGCTCGAAGGCATTGTTCCCTACAGCCTTGGTGATGGTGTACGGCCCGTATCAGAGCGGGTGAAGCTTGCGGTGGGGTCCAGTGAGGCGCTCCTTCTGTAAATGTAGCCATACTTTGTCGCCCACCTAGAAGTTGTGTGGCACTCGGTGTTGATCATGGAATTGCTTGTACTTGGCATTGGCTCTGTCCAATATATCATGAACCTACTGGCGGATGTGTTGAATGCGCTCGATGAAGCTACTTGCTTTGTCAACTTCAGACTGGACATGAGCTGAATCGGCCTGTGCAGCTGCAAATGGTATGGCTACGTCAATAGGATATAGTGGCTGGAATCCCAAGCCCACCTGAAAGGGGCTATGGCCGATTGAACTGTGGAGAGCCCTATTATAACTATGTTGTACATATGGGAGGCTCTCGTCCCATGTGCGTGGATGCTTTGAATTGTACATGCGCAGAATGTGTACAAGTATTATGTTGACGACCTCTGTCTGGCCATCTGTTTAGGGATGGAAAGCTGTGGAATTGGTGAGCTTGGTATCCAACATTGACCAGAGGCTGGACCAAAATGTGTTGAGGAACCTGCTATCCCGATCTGATATGATAGACTGTGGGATCCCAAAGTGCACCCACACTCGTTCAAAGAAGAGTTTAGCAGTGGCTTTTGTTGTGTTATTCTTCTTGTAGGCTGCCATGATGGCCATCTTCGAGAATCTGTCGACGACCACGAAAACATAGTCATTTCCATGCTTAGTAGAAGGCATGCCCGACATGTAATCCATGGAGATGGATTCCCAAGTTCGACTAGGGGTAGGTAGCGGAGTATATAGGCCTTGCTTCTTGATGGTCGGTTTGACAATGGCACAAGCATTGCAGGATCTGATGTGCTTCTCGACATCCTTTCGAAGGTTCGGCCAATAGAAATACTTCTGCAGGATTGCTACTGTTTTCTCAACCCCGAAATGCCCAACGACTCGACTGTAGTGTGCTTCCCATATCATCTTGGCACACTCACTTGAAGGAACACAAAGGTGTCCGAGGTGACATAACAGTGCATCTTGGAGGTGAAAATTTTGAACTTGCGTACCCCCCAAGAGTGCCTTGTAAGTGTGGCCGAATTCTAGGTCACTCTCATAGAGAAGCGGCCAATCAGAAGTCTCATGCCCACAAGAGTTGAGCACGGTGGTGAGTGCCACGATCGGTGGTCGGCTGAGGCAGTCTGCAACATTATTGGTGCTACCCTTCTTGTACTTGATGTTCAAATGAAACTATTGGAGATATGTGGACCACTTCTGATGGCGATCATTCTGCAACTTCCCTTGTGTCTGTATGAACTGCAGGGGCCGGTGGTCTGTGTGGATGATTGTTTCCTTCCCCAAAATGTAATGCTTCCATTGTCGACAGGCTTGTACAATGGAATACATTTCTTTGTCATAGGTGGGATACTTGCGAACTGTCTCAGACAATGTCTCACTTTGATATGCCACTGGATGTCCGTGTTGAGTAAGAAATGCCCCAATAGCATAGTCAGAGGCATCTGTCTCGATCTCAAACGGCTGCTGCAAGTCTGGTAAGGTGAGCACTGGGGCAGAACAGAGGCGATTTTTCAATTCTTTGAACGCCTTCTGTTGAGGTTCCGACCAAAAGAATTTTGCTCTCGCTCCTCCTTTCGTGACTTGACTCAAGGGCCAAGTGATATGAGAGAATCCCAACACGAATCTACGGTAGAAATTAGCAAGACCCAGAAAGCTGCGAAGCTCTGTTATAGTAGTCGGGGCTGGCCAATCCCGAATGACTTGGATCTTGGCCGGATCCACATGCACCCCCCTTTCATCAATAATGTATCCCAGATATTGAACCTGGGTCATGCCAAAAGTGCACTTCTCCAAATTGGCACACAACTTGTGTTGCCGCAGTGTTTGGAGGACTTGTCGGATGTGGTGAAGGTGCTCTTCCCAAGTCTGGCTGAAGATAAGAATGTCATCCAAGTACACCACTACAAATGAGTTGGTGAATGGCCGCAAGATGTCATCCATCATCCTCATGAAGGTGGCGGGAGCATTCGTCAACCCGAAAGGCATGACCAGCCATTCGAAAAGGCCTTCCTTGGCTTTGAAGGCAGTCTTCCACACATCGGAGGGTTCAATTGGTACCGGGTGATACCCAGACTTCAGGTCGATCTTGCTGAAATATTTTGCACCTTTGAGTTGGTCCAGAAGGTCATCAATCCGTGGGATTGGGTACCTATTCCGGACAGTGATCTTGTTCAGCGCCCGATAGTCAATACAGAGTCCCCACGTCCCATCCTTCTTCTGTACCAACACGATCGGGCTCCCACAGGGCGATGAACTTGGTCTGATGTGACCTTTCTGCAACAGCTCCTGAATCTGCCTCTTGATTTCATCATTCTCCAGAACAGAGCGCCGATAGATCGGTCCATTGGGTAGCGACGCACCTGGGGTCAGATCAATCGGGTGCTTGACCTGACAGTGCAGAGGAACCCCTGTGGGTGAGGTGAAGATGTCCCCGTACTCCTCCACAACCTTATCCATTTGTTGTTGTCGTGCAGAGGAGCCTTGTCTGGAGGTTGTGGCCACAGTCTTCTTCTTGCCCTGGGGGCGGATCATTAGGAAAACGAATTTCCTGGTTTGGGAAATGAGCTTACCGCATTGTTTTGCAGTAACCAAAGAGATAGCAATAGGAGGTGGTAACTCTGGTATCCTGTACAACTTATTTCCCAAAGTAACAATAACAGCGCGAGGCCGAGACTCATACACAGCATGACGCTTCCACAAGTATGGTTGTCCTAATAATGTAGAAATTTGCTGAATAATGATTAATTATCCAATTTCCAGACTATCAGAAACACATACTCCGAATTCATACACAACACATAATCTCTTCCACTCAACTCAACTCAGATCATCACACATGCGGACATAAAATCAAGCGATAACACATCAAATCATCATACACATTAACACAGTATGTATGGGGAAAGCTTATAGCTGAAAACCCCACAGCTATTGTGTATATTATAATGAAGAAATCATGTAACAAACTCAGTACAATACTCCTCACAAGTACTCAGTACTATCTCATGAAGTTACACACAAACTAGCTTGGTTTTGAACAAGTCACTGGTTCAAAACTCACCACTAATTGCCTTGCCTCTATTGCGCAATCCAGGCCTGTCTAAATAGAGATCCAAGGTTTGAATCTCCTTGGCTTGAAAACGCAATCATCATGGGCAATTCCTCCAAGTGTGGTGCAAATCTCATGCACAACTGATGTCGCCACTGATAGCTAACTCCACCCTTTCATCTACTTCTTTCACTGGTCTCCACTGAACTGTCCATGCACTGTAGTGAACTGATGTGTTCTTGAGTTGAATAATGAGTTACTAAATAATGAATTAAATAATATTTAATTCACTCCACTCATAACTAATTGATTAGCTAGTTAAACTAATCTCAACCAGTTCAACTAAAATAAACAGAACACAACTCCACTAGCTGTCCCATTAACTCCACCAAACTTCTGCCACTGAAGTCCTAACTGAAGTCAACCATGCATGATGCCATCAAACCCTAGGAATAGCGTAATTCCTCTGTCAGATGCATGAGCCACTTCCAAGGCTCGAACTGAAGTGCTCCAAGAGAGTAAACCGAAGTTTATAGTCCAAATATTATTAAGGGTAAATAATATTTGACTTCCTTATTTTAAGGAGAGGCAGTCTAAAAATAGACTTCGACCTATAGGTCCAAAAAATAGAGTCCCATCTATTTTTACCAACATGAACAATACTCCAAGAATAACATACTGCAATCCCCGGACCATGCTCCATATGTCTAAAAATAGACATAGTCTAAAAATAGACTTTGCGCCAGAATTTGCCTGCGGGCCCACTTAGTGAAGGCGACTTCATTTCACTAAGCTCCATCATCTGCTGCATTTTCAACACTCCCTCTCAGCAAGATATGGATTATCTGCAACCCCTATCCTGCCTCTGTGGAATTCAAACTTGCTCCTGGTGAGCGCCTTCGTCAGGATGTCGGCATCCTGATCCTCCATGGGAACATATGAAAGCATCATGATTCTCCGCTGAACACAATCTCTGATGTGATGGTACCTGATGTCGATATGTTTGGACCTATCATGAAAAACTGGATTAGCCGAGAGCTTGATGCAGCTCTGGTTATCACAGTAGATCACCGTAGGCTCCAAATGCAACTCCAACAATCCAACGAGGATCTTCCTCATCCAAATAGCCTCGCATGCGCCCAAGCTAGCTGCCATGACTGTACTTTCATTTAACCGAGTGCTACTACCGTCTCCCGCCGTACCAGAAATCGCTTTCGACCCAATGCCTGAAAACTCCTCCGCATGTGCTCTTCCTACCATTGGGCTCCCGCCCATCCGCATCGCAGCTTTAAAGCTTCGCTCCATCCTCCGTCTGTACCATACCATATCCCGATGTGCCTCGATATAGCAAGGTCGTCATGCTGTCGCTCCGTTAAAAGAGCTTGGTAGGCTTAACCATAGCTTGCGAAAGTCGGTTAATCGTATAGCACAGTATCGTGTCGTGTATTGACCAGATACATAAGCGACCCCACCAACTGTCGATAGACAGTGGCATCCACTACCTCCGCTGAAGTAGCATCCTCCTTCCTCCAACCACCAGGAAGAGGAGTGTCAACAGGCTTGCAGCCATGCATGTTGAACCTCTCCAGAATCTCTCGGGCATACTTGCCCTAAGAAACAAACAGTCCTCCACTGCGCTGCCAAATCTCCAATCCCAGGAAATAATGAAGGATGCCCAAGTCCTTCATCTCAAACTCTCGTGCAAGATCCTCCTTGCATGAAAGTATCAACTCCTCATCGCCAGTCAAAATCAGATCATCTACATACAGTACGATGATCAACAGCTTCCCCTCCACCACAATCTGGTACAGGTTTGGATCCGCCTCACTCTTGGAGAATCCAAGCCCGGTGAAGTAGCTGTCTATCCGAGTGTACTAAGCACGAGGTGCTTGCTTCAGCCCGTACAGTGCTCTCTTGAGTCGGCACACATGCGACTCACTGCTGAAGATCTCAAAACCTTCAAGCTGCTCTATGTACACCTCCTCCTCAATAACTCCATTGAGGAACGCAGTCTTCACATCCATCTGATGAATGTGCCACCCCATCTGCGCTGAGAGAGCAAGGATCGTCCGTATGGAAGAGTACCTTGCGACAGGTGCAAAAGTCTCCTCATAGTCAATCCCCTCGATCCGTGAGAAGCCACGGGCGACAAATCTCGCCTTGTACTTCTCCACACTCCCGTCAGCCGCCTGCTTCACCTTGTAGATCCATCGCGAACCTACAACTGATTTCCCAACCGGTCTTGGGACAATCTCCCATGCACTGTTCCTGATGATCGAATCATATTCTTCGATCATGGCATCCACCCATGCGGGTTCCTCCACAGCTTCCTCAAAAGAGGATGGCTCTGTCACAACACATTGACTCATAAGAGCCATGTATCCAGTGTACCGATCCGGTGACTGTCTCTGTCTGCGCTGTGCCGTAGGTGGTCCTACAACCTTCTCTGCATCCCGAGCCAGTCGCTCAGCTTCTGTAGTGCGCATGCGCCCTCTGATGGTTGGCGCTGCCTGGGTGGTTTCTTCCACCTCCCGAACCTCCTCTTGTGGCTGATCCACATCCGGAAGCTCCTCCTTAGGAACTAACAGCTCCTCATCTGCATGCAAGTGTAGCTCCCTCTCAAGCGAACACTGCATGGCTTTCTCCTCCCGAAATTTTATATCCCGTCGCACAACAGTCTTGCGACTGTCTGACAAATACACCCGATAGTTGTGAGGTGTATCAGTGTACCCCACAAATATTCCAACCTCAGCAGTTGGATCCAGCTTCCTTCTCGCATCCTTCGTCACATGCATGTAGACAGGAGAACCAAAATCCGCAAATGGGAAATATCAGGCCTCTTGCCAGAATAAGCCTCCTCTGGTGTACTCATGCCAAGAACCTTGTGAGGACAACGGTTCTGCACATACACTGCTGTATTGCATGCCTCAGCCCACAAGTGAAGGGGTAGGCCCCGATCATGCAACATCGCCCGTGCAGCACCCACGATCGTTCTGTTCTTCCGCTCAGCCACCCCGTTCTGCTGTGGGTTATGGGGTGCGATGAGCTCTCTCCGAATCCCTTCTGCGCTGCATAACTCCTTGAATTCAGCTGAGATGAATTCACCACCGTTATCACTCCTTAGAGAAATCACCTTCTTCCCCGACTCCTTCTCGACCAGTGCTTTAAACTCACAGAACTTCGCGAATGTATCGCTCTTCTTCGGCATGAAGAAGATCCAGCACTTTCGAGAGAAATCATCAACAAAGATCACATAATACCTGTGCTTTGCTGTCGAAGCAACTGAGAAAGGACCACACACGTTTGTGTGAACTCTCTCAAGGATCGTCGTGGCGCGACTATCCTTCTCGTGAAAGGTGGCTTTCACATACTTCCCTAAAGTACACCCCTTGCACCGATCTGACTGCGCAAGAGTGCTCTTAGGAAGCCCAGTAGAAATCTGCTGCAGGATCTTCAAAGCTCCATGGTGAAGGTGGCCCAATCTCTCAAAAGGCTACGCCGACCCTCATCATCCCTGGGCCAATCCCCCCCCTCTCTTGCATGCTATCAGCTGCATTTAGCCGATCTACTCTAATCGATAAAGGTTCTTGGTTCGAACCCCTCATCTTCCAGTTCTCCAAAGATCTTGAATCACAGAAGGCTTTTCCTTCGCTAAAGACCACATCATACCCCTTGTCTTCCAACATCGCCACAGAGATCAGATTCTTCATCAATCCTGGAACATGCAAAACTTCCTTCAATACGAAGGGTTTACCAGACTCCCTCTCAAAGGAAATGGTACCGATACCGGTCACACTGTATCTACCATCATCGCCCATCTCGATGTGCATACCCAAATCCTTGTCCTCCAGATCTGAGAACAACTCCCGATCTCCCGTCATATGAAATGACGCACCGCCGTCCAAGAACCACACCGATCCCATCACACTTGAAACCAAGCATGCAATCAGTGAAAAGTCAAGCTCGAACTGTGAAGCCAAAGCTTCTCCATCTGCAGATCTTCCCGCTTGCTTGTTCTTCTTCTTCTTTTGACAATTGGTAGCATAATGTCCGTGATCATGGCAGTGAAAACACTTCACTTTCGCCATATCCTGCTTCTTGCCCTTTGCACCAGAATGAGAGGTTTTCTTACCCTTCTCTTTCTTTGCTTTGGCCACCAAAGTGTAGTTTTCTTCATCAGCTCCCTTTGATGAAGATCCATCTCGAGTAGTCCTCCTTATCTCCTCCTGCATGAGATCCGCCCAAAGGCGCTCCCATCCCGGCAGCTTCTCCCGACCATTGAAATTATCTTGATATGAGTGCCAAGCCTTCGAAAGACCAAGGAGAGCCAGTTCGACCATGTCCTCGTCTTCGACAGTCACCCCCACACTTCCCAGCTCATCTCTGCACTGAGTGAACTTCGTGAGGTATTTGGCGATACTGTCGCCTTTCTCCATCTTGATGTTCCCGAGCTTATCTTTGAGCGCCAGCTTCCTTTGGTCACTCTTACTCTGGAATAGATCCGTCAAATCTTTCCACATTAGAAATGGAGAAGCCTTTCCATGCAGGCTGGATACAATATGATCCTTGACGCCCTCCAACAGGATCCTTCGACATTTCACCATCTTCTTTTGCCATGCTTCGACTTCAACAGGATCAGTGGGCCTTTGGACATCCGTATCCACGAACTCCTTCAGTCCATTATCTTCTAATACTGCCTCCATGTGATCCTTCCATGCAACATAATTCGAACTGCCTTCAAGAGCATATTCGAGTCGCAAACCGTTGAAAGACATTTTCAACTCCGGCACCAAGAAAACAAAACTGCTGCAAAATTCGAATTCCACCTCAAAGCTCAACCACTCTAGATCTGTGAGAAAAAAATATTTCTAGCACAGAGATTGACTGCAAGGGGCGTTTACCAGACCTTTCACTTTCCGAAGAAAGATGAATCCGGAGGCTACCTGGCCCGCATGCAGACTCTGTCTACCGAAATAAGTTTGTAATCACTGTGATGATCAATATTTGCTTCAATAGCTTTGATACCATGTAGAAATTTGCTGAATAATAATTAATTATCCACCAAGACTATCCTGATCACATACAATTCGAATTTATATGCAACACATAATCTCTTCCACTCAGATCATCACACATGCGGAAATAAAACAAGTGATAGCACATCAATTCATCATACACATTAACACAGTATGTATGGGGAAAGCTTATAGCTGAAAACCCTGCAGCTATTGTGTATATTATAATGGAGAAATCATGTAACAAAATTAGTACAATACTCCTCACAAGTACTCAGTACTATCTCATGAAGTTACACACAAACTAGCTTGGTTTTGAATAGGTTACTGGTTCAAAACTCACCACCAATTGCCTTGCCTCTATTGCGCAATCATGGCCTGTCTAAATAGAGATCCAAGGTTCGAATCTCCTTGGCTTGACAACACAATCATCATGGGCAATTCCTCCAAGTGTGGTGCAAATCTCATGCACAACTGATGTCGCCACTGATAGCTAACTCCACCCTTTCATCTACTTCTTTCACTGGTCTCCACTGAACTGTCCATGCACTGTAGTGAACTGATGTGTTCTTGAGTTGAATAATGAGTTACTAATTAATGAATTAAATAATATTTAATTCACTCCACTCATAATTAGTTGATTAGCTAGTTAAACTAATCTCAACCAGTTCAACTAAATTAAACCGAACACAACTCCACTAGCTGTCTCATTAACTCCACCAAACTTCTGCCACCGAAGTCCTAACTGAAGTCAACCATGCATGATGCCATCAAACCCTTGGGAATAGCGTAATTCCTCTGTCATATGCATGAGCCACTTCCAAGGCTCGAACTGAAGTGCTCCAAGAGAGTAAACTAAAGTTTATAGTCCAAATATTATTAAGGGTAAATAATATTTGACTTCCCTAGTTTTAGGATAGGCAGTCTAAATATAGACTTCGACCTATAGGTCAAAAAATAGAGGTCCATCTATTTTTACCAACATGACCAATACTCCAAGAATAACACACTGCAACCCCTGGACCATGCTCCATATGTCTAAAAATAGACATAGTCTAAAAATAGACTTTGCGCCAGAATTTGCTTGCGGGCCCACTTAGTGAGGCGACTTCATTTCACTAAGCTCCATCATCTTGCTGCATTTTCAACAAATAATACATCAGAAACATAAATAGGAGCAACGTCACATAATACCTCATCCGTGAAGGGCTTGATGCTATAGGGAAGGCAGCACTGCTGGCTGACGCGGAGATCTCGTCCTTAGTGAAGCCACCCGATGGTGTATGGATGTGGGTGAGCTGTGGTCGGCAAGCCCAACCGCTTCACGGCGTCTGCTGAAATGAGGTTCTTTTGGCTCCCCTTGTCGACAATGAACTGTACAGGGGAGCCCTTTACCCACATCTGGGAGTGGAAGAGACGTTCCTCCTCCTCTGGATCTTCCGGTTCCTCCTTCTGGACCTTTGTAGTGGCAACAGTGGCGTTGGGCTCCGCATCGATAATCTGTTTCCCTTTTTCATTCCCCTTTTCAGGTTCTGATTCGGAGTCGGAGCATGCATCTGACTCAGAAGCCCTCATCTCGGCCACTAGCGACTGCTTGGCCCGACACTCACTTGTGTTGTGAGTGGAGCTCTTATGGAACTCACACCACTTTCCGTGTCCTTCTTTGGCTTTGCGGTGCTGTTCTTTTCTTGTGGCTTCGATGAGTTGTCTTTAGCCGCCATGCCTTGGCTCGGTCCTTTATTCTGCGGTTTGGAAGCACCTTTCCCTTGCTTTTGATTCACAGATCCAAAGTCTCGCTTCTTCTGCTTGAATTTCTGCTCAATCTTGGCAGCATACCGGTATGCCGTACCAAGCGAGGAGATGTCAAGGAACTCCATTTCCTCCTGAATGTATTTGTGCAGACAGTTGCGATACTTTAGCACCAGATGTTTCTCTGAATCTTTGATACCCAACTTTGTGCGCAGGGTATGGAACAGATTCGTCAGCTCATGCACATCTTGATCCCTTTGTTGTCGCAGCGTGGTCCATTGTATGTACTTGTTCTCATAGCTCCCCATGGGATAGTACTGTTCCTTGACGGCGTCTCGGAAAGAATTCCAAGTTGGTACGACCGAGAACAGAGAGGGTTCTGTCTGGTCCTTGTTCTCACAGTAGGTTTCCCACCAGTCCTTAACATCGGGGGTAGCTTTGAGGAGTGCAAAAATAATCTTCTCCCGGTCTGAAAAGTCATGAACAGAGAAATATCCTTCTAATAGATTCAACCATCTATCTACGACATCTGCGTCTATTTGACCCTCAAATATGGGAATGTCGAAATTTACTTGTACCTTAAAGGGAGTCGCAACTCCAGAGTGGCTACTGGATGCAGATGCGCCGCCGGTGGGCAGCCGTTGAAGGATCTGAGCAAAGCTATCCATCATCGCGTTCCTTTGTTTTTCGAGGGCCTCCTCGAGCAATATTTTGATAGGATCTCCTGCTCCCTCATCTTTCTTTTCGTCCCCCATGGGTGTCCGTCGAGGTTTGCGAGGCTGATCTTGCAAAGGTTCCACCAAATCAAGCCCTAGCTCCTTATACCTCGACCTCGTTGGGGACATGCAAAGAAGGATCGAGAAAAAACAGACCGCTCTGATACCACTAATCCAGATTTATGCAGGAACGCAACATAATAAACATATAACCATAAATACAGAGATGCAGCAGAAATAACACTTCATTTCATTAATATCAAAGAACTGAAATTTGCTTACAGACAGAATGGAAATAAAACTAGCTATGGCGCTGGTAGCTATCTCTGAGAAGAGATGTGGCGGCTACAGGCCTCTGAACTGAGTTACAATGAGGCTCGAGGGCCTATTTATTATTGAGAAACAATGGAGAACCCTAAACATCAAAAAACCTAACCCTAGGAGATGAAGCGCCAAAACTATGGGCCCCGTTTGGGTAAATTGGTGTTTCAACTTCCCAGGGACGTAACTTTGGCATACTATCTCCGTTTGACGCACATGGTACATCATTAGAAAGATCTATCCGAGGAGTACAACTTTTGCCACGAATATCCATTTCGTAATGGAGTGATATTCGCTAGAGGCGCGATGCCCAAAAAACGTCGTTTAGGGCCTCAAAACGGCTCCAGAAGTTCAGGACCCGAAAAACTGCTAAAAATAGTAAGTTGTGCCGAAACTGAAAAACTGAAAAAGGCAATGGTGGGGCCCCAAGTGGAATAGGCGGGTGGCCACCAATATCCACCTGGATCAGGAGCCAACTAGTTGTGAAATGTGTCGACAATACATAATCATATGTGATTATCACCAAAAGCAGTTTTTTACAAATTATGGATCACAGAAGCCAAATTCCAAAAAATGTTACTTCTTATTCCCCAGGAAAAAATGTTGCTTATAATTATTTAATTTAAAATTGAATATTTATCATTTATCTATATATATATCCAACAAATACACATTAAAAAAATAGTATTGAATGAAGTTTAATAATTCACTATTATAATCTACTATATTTCTCCTTCTACTTGCAATTTACAATATTTAATTATTTTAATCATTATATATAGACTTAGTTTAACTTACAGAAGAAATAGTTTTTTTTTTTAATATAAATTCATCAAAATCTAGAAATACAATTTCAAGATCGTTATTGTTTATTTACAATATTTAATTATTTTAATCATTATATATAGACTTAGTTTAACTTACAGAAGAAATAGTTTTTTTTTTAATATAAATTCATCAAAATCTAGAAATACAATTTCAAGATCGTTATTGTTTAGAATAGATTTTTGACATTTTTGAATGCATAATAGATTAAACAGTTTTAAAAACTCTTTTGACATTCAAATTATACAAATTAAACAATTTAAACTCAAATTTTTATATTAAATTTTGATGAAAATTAAAAAAAAACATGATAAAAAAATATCATTTAATGTTAAACAAGTTAAACTATAAATATATATAATTTAATTAACTATATATTATATAGTCTAATTATCAGACTAAATGACTAACCAAAAACCAATAATTTATTTTAATATATTTCATATATAAAATTCTAATAAACCAAAAAATTTTAAAACTTAAATTTATTTATCTATGCGTTTAAAAATATATTTAAAAAAACAAAAATTCACAATTAAGATGATATATTTAAATTTGCCTCTATTAATTTAAAATAATAATATTATTAACCAATTAGGGTAGAGGACATTCAACCCACAACAGGCAAACGTATAAAGGGGAAGAAACAAACCCCACTAAAAAACATCACAATACCCGGCGTTTAGTGACAGAGAAACCCCTTTTGACAGATGGGTCCATTCTGATAGAAGCAATAGTAGGAAGCAAGGCAAAAACAGAAAGATAATGTTGTTTATTTTATGTATATATTATACACGAAGGTTAAGATATTATCTGAAGTTTTCTAGAGGAATCGGGAATATGTGTATATTCAGAAGTGTTATATATACACTACGAAGGGACTAAACTAACATCGAGGATATTCGTTCGCGGGAGGGTTGGGTTGGGTTGCTTTTTCCACGGCGATCTCAGGGTTTTCGGGAGGAGAATTCGGAAGGGTTTCAGTCGTTCGATTGACCACACGTCCTTGAATCCTCGTTTCCAGGTATGAATTTCAGCGGAAATGGGCATTCACTGCCATGAAGTTCACATTGTCTTGCTGAACTGATATGAAATGCAGTATGTGCAATTCTTCTTTGTGTATATTCTCTTTTGGGGGTTTATTTTTCATGTTTGATGAATGTAAGAATAGACCACTGTTTACCAGGACTCTGAGTACAGTAATGGCGGATACATTCATGGGGCGTATGAAGAGAAAGAACTTGGGAGAGGGGGAAGTTGATTACTTCGGATGCGATGGCTTCGCACTTCCTAAAAGAGTGCGCCTGGTGAGTAGCTTTATTCAATCTGTCGGTGGCTTCATTAATTTCTAGGGTTTCATATGAGGGCTTTGTTCACGAGATCGATTTTTTCTTCCATTACCAATCTGATGGAATGACAGCGCTTTCTGATATGTGAAATGTTAGCTAAGGTAGAAAAATGGAGGAAAAAAGAAGTAGAAATTTATTTTGGACGAATGTATTTTGTTTTTGTTTTGCTTCTGAAACGTTAGGGTTTATATAATATTCATCGAATTAGAATGTCGGTGGTCTGAAACCGTAACCGGTGGTCGGAAATTGTGAAATTTTTGCAATATATGCTGAAGGGTGATCAGATCTCCAGTTATTTATTTTAATCTTTGGGTGATGGATCAAATGGGTAAGCGAGTATCTCTCGTTACCAGCCGGCATTGTGTTGTTTCGGGGCTACTGTGAGGTAGGCAGGATAACCCTATAACATGAACCTGAGGGTACTGACAGTTGAAGAAACTACTAGTTTTTAAATTGAATATGGCATCTACGCCCTAGAGAGCGAGTTTTGTGTCTATGGCTGTTAAAAACATGTGTACTTATGTCGATAAGGGGTCGAGGTTCCCTTGTGCTGCGGGCAGTTGCAGAAGTGTAAAGAACTTGTCTTTTGGGGGTAAATTTGATGGACATTGATCCTTTTTAAGTGTAGAAGTTACTGAACCTTTCCCGCCATTGTAATTGAATTCCAAATCGTTGTTTTTCGTGATTATCATGTTAGAAAGATATTTTCAAGTCTTTTCGGTCAGTCCGTGAAGAGATCCCTCTGACGCTGGATATGTATTATAAAATAGGATCCAGATTTGCCAATCTTCTGTGGGGATCAACAATGTGTAGAGATGCAAGGGGGTTTTCCAGTTGAAACATCAGAATTACCGCAGACAGTCCAAATACCAGAATTGCAGCAGGCAACTGAGCCTTTGTTAATGGCTGCAGAGCCAATGCCTGCGGTCCCCAATGATGAAAAAGCACTCGTGCTTTACAAGCCAGTAAATCCACCAGTATTTCCAGGTGGTCCAGCGGCTGGATCACCAGATCTTCCTATCAAATGTAACACGACCTCCTTATTGAACCATAAGGGTACTGATCTTCCCCCATTATTATTGCACATTCCCTTTGTTCCTTAAAAGGATTGTTCATCGTGTCTATTAACAGAATGAGTTTTTAAATTTTATTTTAGTATACCTGTTAATCTAGTGGTTAGATGACACCTTATATTATAAATAGTGTTGAAATTGCAGTAATTTTATTTGATCTTATTTCATCATGTTCTGTTGCAAACAGCTTGGCAGATACAGGCCAATTTGCCTGATCTATTCCGCTTTGCGAGACCGTCAGACTCTGGATCAATCTCTGTAAGTAGAAGGACATTAGACATTAAACCTGTAGATAATCGCCTTGCAGTTGTTCCGTGGGTGCCTTCTCAGTTTCAAAGGTCTACAGAGCAGTTGCCATTCAATCAGAAGAGCTGTGATGATTCTACAGAGACGTCAGAGCCAATGGCAATGGAGGATGAAGATATGGTATCGATGGAGGAGGACCCAGTACAACCACAGCAACCACTGATTCCATCCGCTAGTCTAGCAAGCGAAATGGTCACTGATGGAATGCAGTGGCAGCAGCATTGCTCGACTCCTCAGACCCCTGTCAACCAACCAGTGATGTGGTCGTACTAATGACTGCTACTTGATATGGTTTTGTCCAATGCCGTGAGTTGGTATGGCTCTTATTAGAATCAGGTGCTTAGGAAACATTTTATCGCCCCCTTTCAAACTTTGTAAGGAAATGACTAAGAAGACATTTTATCGCCCCAGTTCAAACTTTGTAAGGAAAGGATTAAGAGGATGGAACTTGAGCAGAAGAGCCGCTTGTATATGTGTAACACACTTTCATGAAGAGGAACAGTCAATATGTTTTATTAGCTATCACATTTCCTTCGTTCTCCTAGGTCAAAAATCCCTGTTAGGTTTTTGCTTTGGGGTATTACTAGAAGCGTACATTGTTTTCCTTTCTTTTGACCGCAAGATAAGATATAAATGGGAAGGAAATTTTATACTGCATTTTATCTTCTACACTGTGAATTTGCAACACAGTAAAATCACAATAAGTATCTTGGTCTGGGGTCCTCATGATAAGGTTCCAGAAAGTTAAAGGTCCAATGCTCCCCCGAACGGTTTGTGTTTTTTTCTCTTGACCTGTGAAGAGAGTCCGATGCAGGACTCTATCATGAAGCAACTGACTAAGTGTAACAAAAAATTTCCTTTAATTGAACATGAAACCGGCAAAACAATTCAGTTTTTCAGTATTTGCAGTATGGATTTATCCTATAAGAAATAGGATGCAAAGCTTGAACATATGTGTTAATACTTACATAGCATGATACTGAAGAATATAATTTTCAACTTTGGCGTTTTTTTTCTACAGCGTAGGTTTCTATACGCTATATTATATAATTTTCAACTTGGTGTTTTGTTCTACAACGTAGGTTTCTATATGCTATATATCTGTGGATGGGCATGGCAAATCTTGAATTCCATTATTCATCTTGCACATGTGATACTGTGTTTTTCGTTTTTCTGTGATAGTTGCGGTATGTCATGAGTTTTTCTGAACTTGACTTAAAGCATACATACACAGAATGCCCGAGTGTTTCTACACTTGTCTACAGAGACGGACACGACATTCCAAAATTAAAATTAATCACACGAAATTTTTTCCGAAACTCTTTCTGAATGAGACGCACATAACGTTTTAAGCTTTTTTTCTGAATTACCAGACAACCTTCTAAAATTAAGAGGAGATAAAATAAGCATGAGATAGGAGTAATTCGGATATATCATGATTGTAAGTATTTTAGTTTGAGTCAATGTTGACCTAGATAGCTGTGTCCTCGAGTAGATAAAATAAGCATGAGATGGGAGTAATTCGGGTATAACAAGATTGTAAGTATTTTGTATAACAAGATTGCAAGTATTTTAGTTTGAGTCAATGTTGACCTAGATAGCTGTCTCCTTCCAAGGTTTGTTCTGGGCAATGTTTTCACAAATTGGTTTGGTCTTCTTGTCATTCTCAAATGGGACTGCTTCCAGTTTGCCCTACAGTGCCTCAAGTTTTACGAGGTGTCTCTGTCATTCAGTGCCTCAAGTTTTACGAGGTGTCTCTGTCATTCAGTGCCTCGCTTATTGTCTAAGACCCTTAAATTTATATTTCATGGATCTTCCATGTTGCCCTGCTCCCCAAGTTTTACAAGGTGTCTCTCTCATTCAATGCTTTTGTCGAAGACCTTTATATTTAAATTTCATGTATTTTGTTTTGTTTTGTTTATATCAATATGAATCCATTTTTAATGAGTTTGTTTTTTCAATTGGTCCACAACAACATTTTGTTAATACACACTTTTTTATTTAATTGGTCCATTGTTATTTAATTGCTCCATTGTTAACATCATTTGCTTATCAAAATATGCATATACCTTTATTTCGAAGGTTTGTTTGGTTTCCATGTAAGGAAAGTCGATATTTGGAAAGGAAAGTCGATATTTGAAATTCGCTGAAATATCTCTTCATCTCGATATTTGGAATTTACTGAATATCTCTTCATCTGCTTATGCAATCGATGAAATATATCTTCATCACTATGACCATCACTTCATCTGCGTGTGACCTGATTATATGAATCAATCTTTAATTTTAACTTTGCACATGTTTAAACTCAAATTAATTTTACATAGTTCTATTTACAATTTGTTATATTTGTGCATATGGATATTTATATTTGTGCCATATGGATATTTATAAACTAATATAGTTCCATATGGATATTTATATTTGTGCCATAGACATATTTATAAACTAATATAGTTCCATTTAGATATGGATATTTTAGATATGGATATTTATAAACTAGGTCCATTTTAATTTTATAGATATAGATATTTATAAACTATTAATTTTAGATATGGATATTCATAAACTAGTATAGGTCCATTTTAATTTTAGATTTATTGAGAGGGATGCAAACTTTTTATTGAGTGCAAAATTTGAGAAAATGTTTGTACTTGAGAGATTTGATCTCACTTGGCACATAGATCTTGATTTCTTAGGAGGTTTTGGTTGTGTGCCGTCAAAGAAAATTTAATATTAATATAATCATTGTAAATATGCTAAATATATTTGAGATTAAGCTAGTCATTTTAGTTTAAATTTACTTAAAATTAGTTTTAAATTTGCTTAGTTACGGTAGTTTGTTGAGATGATAAATATTATTAATAACTTTAATGATGAAATACAAATTTTGAATGAAAAGTGACAATGTAATACTGTTGAGTAATAGAAAATGATAGAAAATGTGAATAATAAAAATGTATTTGAGTTCATGTTTCTGTGATCATAATAAATTTTCTAAAATCTTTTGGTTGTAATCATATATTGGATAGAAAATTGTTGACCCTTTTCGAACCAACCAGTGTGGTTCATCTTCAAGACGAGATGAGAAATTAAAGCAAGTCATTAAGCTTATATAGATGTAGAGAAGGCCAAATAGGTAGATATAGAGAAGACCAACAACTAGTTTGACTAGAAAGGAAAATTATTTATGATAAAAAAAATATTTTTATTTAATATATAAAGTTAAAATATTATTATAAAGAAAGTACTAATGAGCATAAAGTCAAATCAGCGATTAGAATCCAATTTCATTTATTTATTATATATATATATTTGAATCAATATTAAAAAAGGAAGAAGGGGGACAAGACCTAGGAGTATAGGGCAGGGATCTAACACTTGCTAATATGTTGTCGTCCCTATTGAAATTGACAGGACTTTTTTCAATCTTTAAAGGCTCCCTTAATTTATGGTGATGAAAATGGTCAATTTGAACCATAACTTTAGCTTCTTTGATGCATATGTGATGGTTTGTCTTTTGAGCGTGTTCAATTAAGGCTAAGGATCGGGTTCTCCCATGCCTAAGATTAGTCGCATGCTCACAAATCCTTTGATTAATGGATCGATCAGTTTTGCCAATGTAAGGAGTTCCACAGGAGCATGGGATAATGTAGATATCTTTTCCATCTTTGGGATTCACATGACCGGTTTTACCAATGTAAGGAGTCCCACAAGAGCATGGGATAATGTAGACACCTTTTTCATCCTTGGGATTCATGTGATCTTTAATCGATATGAGGGAGTTGCGAATGGTGTTCAGGGGCTTGAGACGACGATTGGAATATTAACAGGTGTTGGATCCGTGTGTTAAGTTTGAACTTTACCCATTTTTGACACCTATTCTAGGCTTTGCCTCCCTTATTTTTGAACCCTTTTCGCTCTTTAATTATACCTAGTTCGGCTATGTTATCTAGTTTTGGCTAAAACGGGTACCATAAGCCTAAGGTATGTTAAATTATCATAAGAAGTGTCATTTTATCTAAATTCGAGTAATTTTTGATCTAGCTATGTCTTTATTGCATTACTACTCTAACTAGTCTAGAACTCATGCACAGATTTGCTAGATTCAATCAGTTCTGCAAATCTTGCAGACAACTCATGTGATCGAGATTCCTGCAGATACGTCTATTTCTTGCAGATACCTTGGTTTCCTGCAACCATGTTGATTTATTGCAACGGGATCAATGGTCGACCATGTTCCACTCATCTCCAGATTGAGTAAAGACATGGGTTTTGAAGGGAATTCGCTGCATATGGAAGCTGTTCTATTCATTGTTTTGAATCTTCTTTTGCAACCACTCAAACCTCCAGATCTTCTCTCGTGCCCACATGGAGAAACGACTTTGGCTGTGCAACGGAAATTGTCTAATCCATGCTTCCAGTCATGGCTTAGACTCAATAAAAGTTTACTTTGTCAATTTGTATCTGTATCATTGGTCGTAGGCTTAGATTAGTGATCTACTTGCTCAAGCCAAATATGGCCTTTGAGAAATGTATTAATCTGTTGTATTTCACTTTGTAAAGGAGGTTGGGTTGGGATTGTTGTTGATAGCAAGATATCGGATTGTACTGCACTGTAATTTCTAGATTAATAAAATAGTCTATGTTCTGTTTATCTTTTTGAGTAGTGCATTTGACTTTTGAAGTAGTTGTGAGTGAGGGAGGGCTCCCTTCGCTCACAACTCTTGCAGCATAGTATGTGTTTTATTTTTGTTTCATTTATGCATTAATAATTCATCTACACAACGAGTGCTTTCTTTTTGCATTTCTTGTAGCTAACTGTTAATTGGTTAAGTGATTTAATTTTTTATGTTAATGAGCTTTTTTTCATTTGATTAATGTTTGGATTCATGCTCTTTAAGTTGGATTCTTGATTATGGTTTATCTTTTATCTTTTCCTGCATCAATATCAACAAACCCAAGCGCTGTAGAGAGATGTTATAAGCCATTATATAGCCATTGCTGCTAAAGTATTGATACAGGGGAGAAGCATGAGTTGTTGATTGTTGTTTGATCTTTATCTTTTCATGGTCAATATCAACAATCCTAAGTGATGTAGAGGGATGATATATGCCACTCCATAGCCATTGCTGCCAAGTATTGACATAGGAAAGAAGAATTAGTTGATGTGTGTTAAATTTATCAACACTTGAAGTAATCATCTTGCATATATTTTGCACTACATCTCATCACTTTACCTTCTCGGGTTGACAATTTATGATTGGAAAATTATAAGCATATAATTTAACTCAACATTTTGGTGCCTTTGCCGAGGAGGTGCTAAGGGATGATACTGAAAGTGTTTTAATTTGATTTTGTTTTTCAGGATTGGGGGAGTCGAAGTGTAAAGACGGAGGGCAAAGCCCACGCACCCATAGAGGTCAGACACTCGCCAAAGCGGTGACCTGATTGTTTGGTAAGTTTTTTTAATTTTGTTTGAATACTAGATGAATAGGGTCCAATATTTTCTATATTTTTTCATGGTGGTGTGAGCACCACTTCATTTATTGATACACTAGCAAGAAAAAAGAAGTCTGCAAGAAACAAGGCAGTGAAGGAAGAAGAATCCAAACAAGAGGTCTGCAGTTCAGAGTAGATTGGCACTTCCATAGCAGAACACTTTGTCGAAGAATCTTCCATTGATGCCCATTTAGAATATCCCCTTTCAAGGAAGACAACATCTCTGCTCAGTAGTCAGCTTGAATAAGAGCTCCTTGTGAACCTTGTTAAAGAACTAGAGTTCCATACCATTGACTCTGAGGAATCTATAGTCTTCAAAGGTCCCACTCTTTCTTGCACTGATATGGCTCATGAAGAAGATACTGGTAATATCAATGAGAAGGAGGAGAATCTAGTCACATTTGAATTTCCTATCAGGGAGATTGGTGGAGCTACCCAGATGAAAAATATCCCTCCTTTGGCCTTGCCTCATTTTCGTGGTACTTTAGTGAGGATCCAAATGCCTTCCTATTCGAATATATCCCTCCTTCGGCCTTGTCTCATTTTCGTGGTACTTTAGTGAGGATCCAAATGCCTTCCTATTCGAATTTGATGTGTTGTGTCGGAGCTATGACTATTCTTCCAATGCTCAGAAGCTGAAGTTGTTTTCTGCTACATTGAAGGATGCAACTCTCAGGTGGTTTATGGGGTTGGGGTCAAACTCCATTGCAACTTGGGATGAAATGAATAAGGTATTCTTGAGAAAGTACCAAGACAACTGTAAGACCAGAGACCTCAGAGAAGAGATTTTTGGGATGACTCAGAAGGAAGGGGAGAGCCTTGAAGATTTGGTAGAAAGATTCCACTACAATTTGCGATAATATGAATCAATTGGATAGAGAGACCAAGAGAACCATTTTTCTTAGGGCAATCAGACCAGAATAGCTGGAGGTCTTAAATATAATGGGAGCAGGTGTTGTATCGACGCTGAGTTATGATGATGTGTGTGAGCTTTGTAAAATATATTCAAGAGGAAATTCCAAGATTGGAGGACCAAGAGATCCTTCTTCCAAGCTTGTCAAATTAGTTGCCGTCGCTGGAGTAATCAAAGCTGAAATGGGTAATTTATTTGAAAATTTTAGAACTGATATTCTTAGCACTTTATCTTCATAATTGGATGTTTTGCAGGCTAAGAAGAAACATGAGAAACAAGATGAACTGGGGAAAGCCTTGGCAGTGTTCTGCTCCAAATGCAGGAAGAAACGGGCTCTAAGGGAATGCCCTGTTGATAGTATTGAGGTATGTTGAATTTGTGAGGCTGAGAATTCCACTGTTCAATGTCCTTCTTTCCTTGAAATTAAAGCAACATACATAGCAGATAAAGGCGCTGTCAATGCACTTTATGCAATGGAACCTCAGAGAACATGGCAGCCACGCCCTGCAGGTATGTCACAGTCAAATTTTCAATTCCTTGTGCTCAAAATCAGACATGGAATGTTCTAATGCCTTGGCAGCCTTGGCCTCCTCAACAGCCTTGGCAGGGGAACTATTTTGCTCCTACTACACAAAGTTTCCAAACTCAAAATTTTTATTCACAACCTGCACCACAACAAATGATACAACCGCAACAACAACTTCAATTCATTGCCCCACCAAATCAACCTTGTCCCACACAACGTCCTGCTCAACTAGTGTTTAATCCCAACAATAAAAATCTCTGATCCGCTCACAACATCGGATTGGTCACTTATCCCACCTTTCCTACCTACTTTATTGCACCTTAGTCGCTGTAGGAAGTTTTTGGCCCTTTGCTACAAGAATTTCCCGCGTATCTACAGGAAATGTTTGTTCCTGTACAGTTGTAGGAATTACCGGTGCAGCTGCAGGAAATCAACCTTAAGTCGGGAAAAGTGGTGACTCAGCTTGAAAGAATTGAGGAGATTGTAGAGGAAGATACCTTAGAGATGCATGAAGAGGAAACCACACCTGAACTGTTAAAATTGGACAACTAGGTCCAAACTCCGGGTTGTGTTGCTCAGATGACGATCCCAATATTTTTATTGGATTCCTCTTTCAGAAAGGTGTAAGATTGATTTAAGGATCATCTCGATTAGATGCGCTGAACATGGACTTTGAATTTATTCCACTTATGTGCTAGGTCGCACTGGAATATAATATAGACTTAAATGTCTTAAAGTGCGTGTCACACACCCCCAAAGATGCCTATATATTGGAGAGACTTGGAGTTCATTTTATACACACATTGTGTGGAGATTTTCTTCTCTCTTGATGTTGTTGGAGCTGCGTTCTTGGTGCTGCGTACTTGTGGAGTATTCTCTATTTGGGTTGTACTGGGGTTATGTGTGACACGCTTGGCTGAATGACCTATTGGAGACTTTGCTGGTAGAAGCATCTCGCTGATCGCCATAATTCCACCATTCATCATTTCTGTTTTGGCTTGTCTTCTATCGATCTATTAGTATGTTCTATCTGCTTCAATATTGTGTCCTAATCTGAAATGGCATAGAACATGTTCGGAAATTAACATGGTATCAGAGCTAGAAGAAGACAACGCCGAGCTTATCTAACGCCAACGATTATGGGTTATTCTAAGTGCTAAATATGACACAGCGTAAGAGCAACATATGTGGACTGCTCCCTTTAACACAGGGAGGATTCATTAATTGCTGATGGTCAACTCAGTTTTTTGGCTCCTGTTTCTTTGAGATATTCCGGTTAAGGTGGGTATGGAATTAATGCCAGATATGGATTTGGAAGGGTAGATTGAGAGAGCTCATAAGAGTTTTGTGTGGTGGAAGCAATCATTCTGACCTAAGCTGTAGGGTCTTAATGGCAGGGCATGAATATTCTATTATTTGCCAAATATTTAAATGTTCCGTCCACGCTACGACACTTGCAAAATTGAAAATTATTTCCATTGTCAACAAAACTTATATCACAAAGGACACTCTGGACGGGATTACGAACATCACAAATGATGAACGCAGTGATAGCTCTGTCTCTATCAGTTCTCCTGGGCTTAGCCTTCGGCTCGATGCTCGCAGGAGCTAGAGGAGGAGAGTGTGGATATGGATCCCTCTCTTCAGACATCTTTAAAGAGGAGACAGAGGCATTTATTTTGTGTGGACGTGTTAAATTTGAGTTCTGGAATTTTCTATCCAGTGTATCGGAAATTAGAAATAGGTTCATGGCTAAACTGGCCCAATTGTTTAGACGGTTGCACAAATCGTCGCTTGTCCACTGGAATTTGACGTGAAGGACGATTATAGAAGTTACCGCCCACATCCGCAGCTCATCGCACAAGAACAGTTGGATTCTGTTAGCGCTGGGCCTCCTCTCGAAACTATAGCAACGTTACCTGTCGTTTAACAGGGGTCAGATCTTCAAAGCACACACAAATGCATTGGCTCATGAACGATTTACTTTGAAATTGAAACGCAATTTTTTTCTGCACCTTCAAGACGCCTCGTTGGACTTGTTATTGCCAGGCATATCGTTCATCACAACATCATTATTGGGATCGTTGTGCAGATCAAGCTGCGGATGGTCGTCGAGGGCAATGGATGATGAAAATTCCTAGAATTCCCACAGTGGTCTACTCGAAGAGATTCTTCCTCTGGCAGCACCTCAGACTTGGAGCGCTTGGGCCCAGGAAGATTCGATGGAGATGCATGCTTGTTGCTTGCCAAAACCGCCATTTTTCCCGGGTATTGTTGTATCATCTGCATTCTTCATCCAAAGCCTCACTATGGCGTTGGATTTAAAGGAAAAACAATAAACTGGCAAAAAATATCCTAAACAATCTGAAATTTAGAGATATGCGTGGCCAATATGATGGCGAATGCTGCAGATAAGAATGCGACCAAATCTGGAGACATTGAGTAGAGTTTCGATGGGTGGTCGAAATAAAGAGCCAAATATGACAATAATTCAAAAATACAAACAAAAGCTCATTTGAGAAGTGTTGCAGTTCAAGTCTCTGTTATCCAGCAGAAAAAATAATAATAATAATAATAATTTGACGTCGAAGTTAAGCGTGTATGTCAATTACAGCTATTAGGCTTTTATAGCCCAAGAAGCCGCCAATGCCAGAGGAGCTCCCACACATTGAGCAGTTTTTTGGCAGAACGCAAAGCGATTGGGAGAAGAGACAGGGGCTGCCTGATACTCTTCTTACTCAGTCCCTAATCTTCACATCGAGATAGGTATATCGAGATTTTGAATGGCCAAGTTTGTAGGTATATTGGTGGAAGTTCTGGGTAGAGTTCTTTTTGGGTAATCTCTGTATCTGCGGGTTGGATTTCTGTAAAGTAAGGATGAGTCTCCTCAGGGATCATCACAGCAAATTGAAGGCGGTTATCACAATTTTCTTTTACTGTATGCTCACTCTATATTTGATGTCACTCTTGGGGTAGCCGTTGGTCCAAACCAAAGTTGGACATAGATCCTTGATGCCCTATTTGAGGGGTTCTTACGTGCAAGAGAAGCTGAAGTTTTATCCCTTTGCGGCCCAGATCTGTACATAAACATGACACACATGTAACATTTATTGATGACTTGAGATTTATCTTGCTGGATGATTGGGGCTGAAACATTGATGAGCAAGATTGGCCTGTACCCTTATGAAACTCTGATGAGCAGAAGTATCTTATGACTATGTTAGATCTGCATAAGAGAAATGTATCACATAAGGTATGGACTGGCATGAAATAGGGAAAATTCTGTGTCTGAAACATCTGTCATACTTGTTCTTATATCAATGCAAATTTAGGAGAAAAAAAAATTGCAGAATTGAGAACTGAAGACTTGAAGCCTTAAGATCAGTCAACCATTAATTGTAGTTGGGAAGATCTGGAAGCCCTAAAGCACTTTTTTTTTGGAGTTGGAAGTTTTAAGGGTTGACTGCAGAAGTCCTTGGGGAAATTCTATGTAGTGGTCAGATTGTTGACGAGATGGGCAAAGATGTAAGTCATTGAGCTAGGCAAAATTTTGACAGCCCTAGGAGCAGTCTTTTGAAATAACCAGAAATGGGCAGAAATGGAAAGGCTGGTATGAAACCACTGACACACCTGGAAAAAACCCATGCCATGAAAGAAAAGAACCACATGAAATACCATGCATGCCAGATCTAGCAAGGAAATCACACATGCAAATCATTACCTGCAAAGAATCCTATTGTAGCTGCTTGATCTTGATCTTCCTTGCTTTCTCTTTCCTTCATCTTGCATTCTTTGCCTTTATTGATCCAATGCCAAAGCGCTCCAAGAAACTCCAAGTGTCCAAGAGTGAGTGAGAGAGAGAGAATAATGAGAGAGCTCCAAAACTGAATTGAAAAAAGGTTTGTTGGGGTCAAACTCCATTGCAACTTGGGATGAAATGAATAAGGTATTCTTGAGAAAGTACCGAGACAATTGTAAGACCAGAGACCTCAGAGAAGAGATTTTTGGGATGACTCAGAAGGAAGGGGAGAGCCTTGAATATTTGGTAGAAAGATTCCACTACAATTTGCGATAATATGAATCAATTGGATAGAGAGACCAAGAGAACCATTTTGCTTAGGGCAATCAAACCAGAATATCTGAAGGTCTTAAATATAATGGGGGCAGGTGTTGTATTGAAGCTGAGTTATGATGATGTGTGTGAGCTTTGTAAAATATATTCAAGAGGAAATTCCAAGATTGGAGGACCAAGAGATCCTTCTTCCAAGCTTGTCAAATCAGTTGCCGGAGCTGGAGTAATCAACGCTGAAATGGGTAATTTATTTGAAAATTTTAGAACTGATATTCTTAGCACTTTATCTTCATAATTGGATGTTTTGCAGGCTAAGAAGAAACATGAGAAACATGATGAACTGGGGAAAGCCTTGGCAGTGTTCTGCTCCAAATGCAGGAAGAAACGGGCTCTAAGGGAATGCCCTGTTGATAGTATTGAGGTATGTTGAATTTGTGGTGAGAATTTTATTCGTCTCGCCTGTGAAATTAAAGCAACATGCATAGCGAGGATCAAGGAGCTATCGATGCACTTTATGCAATGGAACCTCGGAGAACATGGCGACCACGCCCGCGGTATGTCACGATTCAAAGTCTTATGGCCAAAATCGGACGTGGAATGTTCTAATGCCTTGGCGACCTTGGCCTCCTCAACAACCTTGGCCCGGGGGGAACTATTTTTCTCCTACTACACAAGTTTTAAACTCAAATTTTTATTCACAACTTGCACACAACAAATGATACAACCGCAACAACAAATTCGATTCATTTCCCCACCAAATCGACATGTCTACACATCGACATCTTTAGTGTTCGTCCAGCAATAAAATCTTCGATCCGCTCACAACATCGGATTGGTCACTTATCCCACCTTTCCTACTACTTTGTTTGCCTGGTCATGCTTAGGAAGTTTATTATTTGCTACAAGAATTTCCCACGTATCTATAGGAAATGTTTGTTCTTGTACGATTGTAGGAATTCTGGGAGTGCGGTGCGGAAATCAACCTTAGAAAGTCTCGGGAAAAGTGGTGACTTAGTGAAAGAATTGAGGGATATTGTAGAGAAGTACATAGAATCCCATGAAGAAACCACACAGTATTTGTTAAAATTGGACAACTAGGTCCAAACTCCGGGTTGTGTTGCTCAGATGACGATCCCAATATTTTTATTGGATTCCTTTTTTGGAAAGGTGTAAGATTGATTTAAGGATCATCTCGATTAGATGCACTGAACATGGACTTTGAATTTATTCCACTTATGTGCTAGGTCGCACTGGAATATAATATAGACTTAAATGTCTTAAAGTGCGTGTCACACACCCCCAAAGATGCCTATATATTGGAGAGACTTGGAGTTCATTTTATACACACATTGTGTGGAGATTTTCTTCTCTCTCGATGTTGTTGGAGCTGCGTACTTGTGGAGTATTCTCTATTTGGGTTGTACTGGGGTTATGTGTGACACGCTTGGCTGAATGACCTATTGGAGACTTTGCTGGTAGAAGCATCTTGCTGATCGCCATAATTCTACCATTCATCATCTCTGTTTTGGCTTGTCTTCTATCGATCTATTAGTATGTTCTATCTGCTTCAATATTGTGTCCTAATCTGAAATGGCATAGAACATGTTCGGAAATTAACATGGTATCAGAGCTAGAAGAAGACAACGCTGAGCTTATCTAATGCCAACGATTATGGGTTATTCTAAGTGCTAAATATGACACAGCGTAAGAGCAACATATGTGGACCGCTCCCTTTAACACAGGGAGGATTCATTAATTGCTGATGGTCAACTCAGTTTTTTGGCTCATGTTTCTTTGAGATATTCCGGTCAAGGTGGGTATGGAATTAATGCCAAATATGGATTTGGAAGGGTAGATTGAGAGAGCTCATAAGAGTTTTGTGTGGTGGAAGCAATCATTCTGACCTACGCTGTAGGGTCTTAATGGCAGGGCATGAATATTCTATTATTTGCCAAATATTTAAATGTTCCGTCCACACTACGACACTTGCAAAATTGAAAATTATTTCCATTGTCAACAAAACTTATATCACAAAGGACACTCTGGACGGGATTACGAACAACACAAATGATGAACACAGTGATAGCTCTGTCTCTATCAGTTCTCCTGGGCTTAGCCTTCGGCTCGATGCTCGCAGGAGCTAGAGGAGGAGAGCGTGGATATGGATCCCTCTCTTCAGGCATCTTTAAAGAGGAGACAGAGGCATTTATTTTGCGTGGACGTGTTAAATTTGAGTTTTGGAATTTTCTATCCAGTGTATCGGAAATTAGAAATAGGTTCATGGCTAAACTGGCCCGATTGTTTAGACGGTTGCACAAATCGTCGCTTGTCCACCGAAATTTGACGTGAAGGACGATTATAGAAGTTACCGCCCACATCCGCAACGCATCGCACAAGAACAGTTGGATTCTGTTAGAGCTGGGCCTCCTCTCGAAACTATAGCAATGTTACCTGTCGTTTAACAGGGGTCAGATCTTCAAAACACACACAAATGCATTGGCTCATGAACGATTTACTTTGAAATTGAAACGCAAATTTTCTCTGCACCTTCAAGACGCCTCGTTGGACTTGTTATTGCCAGGCATATCGTTCATCACAACATCATTATTGGAATCGTTGTGCAGATCAAGCTGCAGATGGTCGTCGAGGGAAATGGATGATGAAAATTCCTAGAATTCCCACAGTGGTCTACTCGAAGAGATTCTTCCTCTGGCAGCACCTCAGACTTGGAGCGCTTGGGCCCGGGCAGATTCGATGGAGATGCATGCTTGTTGCTTGCCAAAACCGCCATTTTTCCCGGGTATTGTTGTATCATCTGCATTCTTCATCCAAAGCCTCACTATGGCGCTGGATTTAAAGGAAAAACAATAAACTGGCAAAAAATATCCTAAACAATCTGAAATTTAGAGATATGCGTGGCCAATATGATGGCGAATGCTGCAGATAAGAATGCGACCAAATCTGGAGACATTGAGTAGATTTTCGATGGGTGGTCGAAATAAAGAGCCAAATATGAAAATAATTCAAAAATACAAACAAAAGCTCATTTGAGAAGTGTTGCAGTTCAAGTCTCTGTTATCCAGCAGAAATAATAATAATAATAATAATAATTTGACGTCGAAGTTAAGCGTGTATGTCAATTACAGCTATTAGGCTTTTATCGCCCAAGAAGCCGCCAATGCCAGAGGAGCTCCCACACATTGAGCGGTGTTTTGGCGGAACACAGAAGGATTGGGAGAAGAGACAGGCGTTGCCTGATACTCTTCTTACTCAGTGCCTAATCTTCACATCGAGATAGTTATATCGAGATTATGAATGGCCAAGTTTGTAGGTATATTGGTGGAAGTTCTGGGTAGAGTTATTTTTGGGTAATCTCTGTATCTGCGGGTTGGATTTCTGTAAAGTAAGGATGAGTCTCCTCAGGGATCATCACAGCGAATTGAAGGCGGTTATCACAATTTTCTTTTACTATATGCTCACTCTATATTTGATGTCACTCTTGGGGTAGCCGTTGGTCCAAACCAAAGTTGGACATAGATCCTTGATGCCCTATTTGAGGGGTTCTTATGTGCAAGAGAAGCTGAAGTTTTATCCCTTTGCGGCCCAGATCTATACATAAACATGACACACATGTAACATTTATTGATGAATTGAGATTTATCCTGCTGGATGATTGGGGCTAAAACATTGATGAGCAAGATTGGCCTGTACCCTTATGAAACTCTGATGAGCAAAAGTATCTTATGACTATGTTAGATCTGCATAAGAGAAATGTATCACATAAGGTATGGACTGGCATGAAATAGGGAAAATTCTGTGTCTGAAACATCTGTCATACTTGTTCCTATATCAATGCAAATTTAGGAGAAAAAAAAAATTGCAGAATTGAGAACTGAAGACTTGAAGCCTTAAGATCAGTCAACCATTAATTGTAGTTGGGAAGATCTGGAAGCCCTAAAGCACTTTTTTTTTGGAGTTGGAAGTTTTAAGGGTTGACTGCAGAAGTCCTTGGGGAAATTCTATGTAGTGGTCAGATTGTTGACGAGATGGGCAAAGATGTAAGTCATTGAGCTAGGCAAAATTTTGACAGCCCTAGGAGCAGTCTTTTGAAATAACCAGAAATGGGTAGATCTGGAAGCAAATCAGGATGCAATGCCTCAAGTGCAGGATAAACCAAGGTAGATTGGATCCCTATTTTAGTAAGTTGCAGTTAGAAGGCTGTTTGAGGAAGCTACAAAGATCTCCACAGAATAACAAGTAGTTGCTGTAAGGTCTTCTGGCACACGCTGAGGCTTGTATATATATTCCCCCTATATGATAGTGACATAGATAGACACCTATGTAGTAGTAAGCATGTGACTATATCAGTGTTACACTGGAGCGTATTGGTAAACTTAAAGTGTGAACTGAGAAGTTTTTGCAGCTTTCGGTCACGTTGTTGGAATCTTGAACCATTATTAGCAAAGCCTGTTGGATGGCTTTGACTGTGGGAGATTAAGTCCCCTTTCCAAGTTGGTGTTTGGGATGCCCTCATTTAAAATAGATGTCTTGTCTCGAGCGAGAAGTGGGCATTAAGAGGGAGAATACAACTGTATAAACTCCTGAGCGGATACCCTTGTTGAACGAAAGAAGATCCTCATGGCTCTGAGACATATGGATTCAGAGGGGGAAATTACGGAGGAAAACTGAGAAGCCATATAGATATAAGGGTATCTAGTTTCCATGAGTACAATATGAGCCTGGATCATTTGCAGAAACTGGAAAGCATCAAAGTCTGGAAGGATGTCAGGATGATGTCTGGGATATGGTCCCTAGACCACAGGACAAAGCTGTTGTCACTTCATTATGAGATCAAGCATGGATCTGATGGAGGTGATGAAAAGTCCAAGGCAAGATTCGTTTCCCATGAAAGGCAGAGACTGTGATGACATATTTTCACTTGTGGCCTGATATACCACCATTCGATCTAGTCTAGTCTTTGCTGCTACGCAAGGATGGAGTCTTCATAAGATGGATGTGAAGACCACATTTCTACATGGTGCGATAAAGGAAGAGGTGTATGTGGAGCAACCTCTGGGGATCAAAGTCCAGGATCGGGACACCCATGTCTGCAGGTTAAAGAAAACCCTCTATGGGCTAAAGTAAGCACCCAGATATTGGTATGAGAGGATAGATAACTACTTAATGAAACTAGGCTTTACTCGTAGTAATGCTGATCCGAACCTTCACTGCAAGGTTGATAGAGAGAAGCCTCTCACTTTGGTGCTGTATGCAGACGACCTCTTCCTAACAGGTGCTAACCCTCTCATTCATCAGTACAAGAGGGAGCTCGCTGCTGAGAGCGAGATGAAGGACCTAGGACCGATACACTACTTCCTAGGCCTGGAGGTCTGGCAGAGACCTGGCGAGATTTTCCTTTCTCAAGGAAAATACATTGCGAAGCTTCTGGAAAGATTTAGCATGATGGATTGAAATTCCGTGTCGACACCGACGAAACTCAGCTTTAAAAAGTTGAGTGGCAGCGCTGCTGGGCCTGTGTTAGCGAATCCTACTGAGTATCGTCAACTCGTAGGGGCTCTGTGGTTCGTAGTGAACCCTTGTCCGGACGTATGTTGTGCAGTGAACATCTTAAGTCAACACATGGTTGATCATAACATTCATTGGGTTGGTGCCAAAAAACTCTTGAGATATCTCTGTGGCACGATAGACCATGGGCTGAGATACACTGCCGGGAGCATGACACTCCTTGAATACACTGATGTCGATTGAGCTGGCAGTGTGGTGGATCGTAAGAGTACATATGGATGCTACTTCACATGTAGGTCTTCTTCGGGTAGGAAAAGGAAGTCGGTAGCCTTGAGCACCGCTGAGGTCGAAAACATTGCAGCATGTATGCCCTGTTGTGAAGTCACTTGGTTGCGAAATCTCTTCAGTGAGTTGTTCGAGCATGTGCTAGATGCCACTGTTATCCTTTGTGATAACCAGAGGGGGATTCATTTGTCATATAATATCGGGTTCCACGATTGATCCAAGCATGTTGATCGCTGGTACCACTTTATTCGGGATATGGTATAGTGAGGCGCCGTAAGGCTCGATCATATAGGAACTGATGAGCAGGTCGCAGATATTCTCACAATGCCCTTGGGGAAGGTCTTGTTCCTAACCTTCCGTAGGAATCTTGAAATCATGGAAAGACCCTATTCTGAGGGTCTTGTTGGACGATGAGCTCTGGGAGCTCCAAGTGGTTTTTGGGGATAACTTTGGTGCTATAAGCAACCATTGGGCTAGGCTTTCCGAACCTAGTTGGTGTGTTTCATCGTGATGATATTGAGATGGTTTACCTCTCTCTGATCTGTGCTCCATATGCATCCTACCCATGGAGTTTCGGACTCAAGGGAAGCACCTCTCATTTGGCCAATGACGTGGGAAATGTGAATAGAGACCATAGCAAGACCGTTGGACGCATCAGAAATTTGCTGTACTCTCTATGTCTAGGATGGCACATGTCCAACCACTTGATCTATGATCAAGTTTAGCGAGGTTTCGGACCTCCAATTGACTTCGGGTCAGTGAAACTAACTTCGGGTTAGTATATGACTCTTTTGAGTCCTAGTGAGGTTTCGGACCTCCAACTGACTTCGGGTCAGGTAAACCAACTTTGGGTTGGTATGCGACTCTTTGTGAGTCCTATAGAGGTTTCGGACTTCTGGGTTGAATCTGTCCGCCGGGTATGATGTCTTTGTCACTGACTCACTTCTGTTCTGAAACAAAGAGGCCAACAAAGAAAGTTACGGCGGGGTGACGCATGATGTTTGGATTGCACTAGTGGATGAAGTTCTCCCTAATTGAGAGGGAGTGTTAAAATTGGACAACTAGGTCCAAACTCCAGGTTGTGTTGCTCAAATGACGATCCAAATATTTTTATTGGATTCCTCTTTCGGAGAGGTGTAAGATTGATTTAAGGATCATCTCGATTGGATGAGCAGAACATGGACTTTGAATTTATTCCACTTATGTGCTAGGTCGGCCTGGAATATAATATAGACTTAAATGTCTTAAAGTGCGTGTCACACACCCCCAAAGATGCCTATATATCGGAGAGACTTGGAGTTCATTTTATACACACATTGTGTGGAGATTTTCTTCTCTCTTGATGGCATTGGAGTTGCGTTCTTGGTGCTGCGTATTTGTGGAGTATTCTCTGTTTGGATTGTATTTGGGTTATGTGTGACACGCTTGGCTGAATGACCTATTGGAGACTTTGCTGGTAGAAGCATCCTGCTGATCGCCGTAACACCACCATTCATCATCTCTGTTTTGGCTTGTCTTTTATCGATCTATTAGTATGTTCTATCTGCTTCAGTATTGTGCATCTGAAATGGCATAGAACATGTTTATAAATTAACATGAACCAACAAAACCATCCACCTCAAGGCCACAAGAACCTTCCTCATCTCATATAGTCTAGCCTCCTTTTTCAGAGAGGTTGGAAATGGAAATTAAAACAAAACAGCCCGAATTTGATCTTGTGTATGAACTGAGAAATATGTGCATCAAGATCCCATTACTGCAAAGCATAAAGGACATCCCACATCCCAATATATGCCAAAACAGTGAGGGAACTATGTACCAAGAAACTAGGGAGACAAGAGAAAGAACCCTCAACAATTCAAGTAGGTGGAAAGCTTGCAAGTTTGATGTCTACCAGATTTGTTACTGAAAAATATGCGGAACCCAGAATCCCTATGGTGACCACTTTCATCAATGGATACTCCATAAAGAACACTTTGATTGATTTAGGTGTAGCCATCAATGTGATGACTATGGAAACTATATCTCATATAGGATCCTTTGACTTATTACCCACTCCTACCATGTTAGAATTAGCAGATAGGTCTAAGGTAAAGCCAGAGGGGGTTTTAGAAGACATTGTCATCTCATTGGATTCTTGGGAGTACTCTACATATTTTTATGTTCTTCAACTTAAAACTAAATTGGGAGGGCACCCATTGATCTTGGGGAGATCGTGGCTAGCCACGACTGATGCCTACATAGGGTGTAGATCACTCACGGGGCTGAAACAAAATATATCAACTTGTATCCCCCTGCTAAACCCCCCTTGAGATCAGAAAACACACATTGGGTTGAAGAAGAAGAAGAACATGATTCGGAAGGTACCCAACTAGTTTTAACAATAGCCCAAGCCATGAGTCTTAAGGAAAATTTTGAGGAAAATCTGATAAATTGTTGTATTTCTAATCTTGATTTCCCACAACATTTAGAAGGACAGTTTAGTCATAATTTAGATATCATTACTAATCTGCAGGATTTTTATGAACATAGTCCAACTTCTGAATTACATTCAACCCTCTTATATGCATTTCCTACATATTCAATGTCTGAATGGGGAAGTAAGGTAGTGGAGATTTTTCCTAAAAAATTTTAAAAATTAATTCTGCCTTAACTCATGAACAAGAGAAGCAATTAATTCAAACAATTATTTTTATTTTTTTTACATTTGCATGGGAATACTCTTATATGATAGACATTCACCTAAACACATGCATTCATCACATTTATATAGAAGAAAATGCTAGGCCTGTGAGACAACCACAAAGGAGGATGAACCCTACTTTAAGGGAAATTGTAAAAGATGAATTACAAAAATTGTTAAATGTAGGATTCATCTGTCCTATCTCAAATAGCCAGTGGGTATTCCCACTAGTCATTGTCCCCAAGAAAAATGATAAATAACAAGTGTGTAGATTACAGGGAATTAAACAAATCTACATTAAAAGACCATTTCCCTTTGCCGTTTATAGACCAAGTATTGGATACTCTAGCAGGGAAAAAGTACTTTTCCTTCCTAGATGGATTCCGTGGATATAATCAGATTAGGATAGCCCCTGAGGATCAGGAAAAGACATCGTTTACATGTCTCTGGGGTACCTATGCATACAAAGTATTACCATTTGTTCTACGCAACACACCAACCACATTTCAACAGGCTGTCCTTGGTATTTTCTTTGATCTTTTGCATGATTGCGTAGAAGTTTATATGGATCATTTTACAGTTATGGGTGATACTTTTGAAGAAGCTTTACATAATCTTGAAAATATTTTGTAGAGATATAGGGAAACTAATCTTTCATTAAGTAATCAAAAATATTTTATGATTATCACTAAAGGTATTGTTTTGGGTCATCATGTTTCTGGTGCAGGAATTAAGGTCGATCCAACAAAGATTGAGGTTATTGTAAAGTTGCCTCCACCAACCAATCAAAAGGGAGTTCATAGTTTTCTTGGATATGCAGGGTATTACAGAAGGTTTGTTGAAAACTTTACAAAGGTAGCCTCTCCATTGTTTAAATTATTGACCAAAGAATTTGAATTTCATTGGAATGATTGAGTGTCAAGTTGCATTTCATAACCTCAAGGAAAATATTTCTTCAACACCTGTCTTGAGAGACCTAGAGTGGAATTTTCCTTTTCATATTTCCACTGATGCCTTTGATTCAGCCATATGAGCATTACTGGGTCAAAAGGAGGATCCAATAACCCATGCCATTTATTTTATTAGTAAAAACTTGACACCTGCATAACTGAATTACACGGTAACTGAAAAATAAGTCCTCGCTGTGATTTATGCTATCAACAAGTTTATACACTACATCACGTGTTATGAAGTTTTTGTACACAGATCATTCTGCTATTCGTTATTTCATGAATAAACCAATCACTAATGGCATAATTACTAGGTGGCTGTTGCTGCTGCAGGGATTTGACATCACGGTACTGGATAGACCAAGAAAAGAAAATTAGGTAGCTGATTTCTTGTCTTGGCTCAACCATGCAGGTGAGGATGTTTTTGTTAATGATAACTTTTCAGATGAAAAATTGTTTGCCATCTCTGTTAAAATACCTTGGTTTGTAGACATGGCCAATTATCTTGCTACATGAAATTTTCCACCTTACTTTTCATCTAATCAGAAAAAGATAATCATTAGGAAAAGTGCTGATTATTCTTGGATTAAGGGAGATCTCTTTTTTACTGTACCTGATTTGATTATCCACATGTGTGTTAAAGAAGATGAGATCTATGACATCTTAAGAGCCTGTCATGATGAAACTTGTGGAGGACACTTCACAGACAAGCAGACAACTTATAAGATCCTTCGCACAGGTTATTATTGGCCTAATCTCTTCAGGGATGCAAAGGAGTATGTTCAGAAGTGTGATAGATGCAAGAGAATGGGGCGGCTTGTACAATCATATGAGATGCCTTTGCAGCCATAGGTTCTCATAGAACCATTCGAGAAGTGGGCTCTTGATTTTGTAGGTCCTAGCAATCCTATATCCAAAGGTAAGAAATATATTTTGGTTTGTAGTGATTATGTGACAAAGTGGGTGGAGGCAAGACCACTACTTAGAGCAATGGAAAAAGCAGTGGCAGATTTTATTTTCTTTGATATTTTTGTAAGATTTTGAGTACCTAGGGAAATATTTACTGATCAAGGTGCTTAGTTTGTGTCTAAGATTATGCAAGAAATGGTGCAAAAATATCAAATTACCCACCGAAAGCCTCACCCCTTATCATCTACAGGCCAATGGGAAGGTGGAATCAACCAAAAGGTTGTTGGAAACAATCCTTACCAAGACAATGCAATTACACAAGAAGGATTGGTCTGATAGACTTCTTGAGGCCTTGTGGGCTCATAGGGTTACATGGAGGGGTACCACTGGCTTCTCTTCGTATGAACTAGTGTATGGAAAACAAGTTTTTTCTACCCATCAAATTTCAGATCAAAACCTTTAGAATGGCATCCGATTTGGGTATAAACCTTGATGAAGCACAACAACGAAGAATCTTGCAGCTCAATGAGTTAGATGAGATTAGGCAAGATGCTTTTTAGCATACTGACCTGATCCAACAAAAAAGGGATAAATGGCATGACATATACATCAAGAAGAAGCAATTCAAAGAGGGAGATTGGGAATTGTTGTATGATTCTAAATTTAAAAACTTCAAAGGGAAATTTAACACACATTAGCTAGGCCCCTATGAGATTGAAAAAGATTTTGATAATGGATCTGTTCAGATTAAAAATATTGATGATGAGAATGTTACCTTCTTGGTGAATGGGCATAGACTCAAGCTATATCAAAAACCCCAATCTAAGGAGGAATTTGTGGAAGAAATTGCGAAGAAGAAAGAGTTGGGGATGGTAAGGGAAGGGATGCTTCCTTCTACTGTGTCTTCTTGATTTTCTAGCTGATACAATGAGCTCACTTTGTTCCTCCTCGTGCTCGATAAACCATGAGAGGAATGTCTATTGGGTATAGGTTTATTCCTTTTTCCGGGCCCAATGGACTACTTACAAAAAATAAACCCCTTGGAGTCTTCTTTTTCAGTGTTTCGGACTCTCTAAAATTGAAATATGACGAACATGGACTGCGACTAGGCTTGTTAAAAACACATCTTAATAGATCCATTTGGATCCTCTCAATAAAATTTGTTTGTTTTGTTTTTGTTTTTAATCTATGGATTTCTTGTGTTGGACTAATGTGGGATTTCTTAAGGCACTCTTTCGAACATTAGCAAATTATCTAGGTGCAAGATTAGAGCCTTGTGATGTCTTGAAGCTTGTATGCCCCAATGACAGGCTATCTCGCCATTGTTAATGGAGAATCGTCATGGCTTCTTTACTACTGGATCCTACAAGGGGTTCGACAACAACTCATATTTACACTTGATAGGGTGCATCAGGGTACCTTGGTCCACACTCTCATTAATGGTGATCGTCCTCGCATTGGTTAACAGTTGACCCCAATGGCTGGTAATCCAATGAGGCCATTGCACATTCGACATCAAGACATTCATTCATGTGCAATGGGCTGTACACAATGGGTGGAGAAAGCGGTTCTTGCAGATTCAGCTTCAATTCCTGCAGAATGTTCAACAGTTGTAGTTTTTAATTCCTGAAGAATGTTCACAGTGATTTCAATTCCTGCAGAATGTTCATCAGTTTCAGTTCGATTCTTGAAAAATATTTAACAATTATTTTTTCAAAATGTTCAACAGTTGTAGTTTTAATACCTGCAAAACGTTCGACAGTCAGTTTTAAATTCCTGCAGAACATTTATTAGGCACAACAACACATGGGTTTTCTGAAAAGACAAAAGAAAAAAAAAATCATTAAACAAAACATTAGATTAAAATCATGTAATAAAGTACTAAAAATAATTATTTGGTTAAGGTCGTGGATTAAATATCTGATGTAATAGGTTATCATTGCAAAAGCAAGCTACGTCATAGAGGATTGGACCATTGGAGGTAAGCGGTAAAGTACAACTGGTGTAAGATGCTCAACGTAAAGGTATAATGACGCTTTAATTTTTTGAAAAAAAATCGCATAACTAAGGCTATGGTAACCCTTGCAGTCGTGAGCCATTGCGGCATTAATTCCATGACCCGTTGTCATCACACCAACGGTGGTTGTACTTCCGAGGTCTATCCTGCAGGTCAAATCATGATGGCAATCATGATCACAACCTGCTGCCGAAAAAGCCTTGTATTTCCTATTTAGTTCCTTCCGCTGTTGAAACCATTGCATAAGTCTCAGACTATATTCCCGCAATTCGCATTTTCTCTGTTCCTTCGGTACTCAATTTCCTTTTCTGTTTCCTCACTTGCCTGTCCATTTTCTCCTCCGCCATGTCTAAGCTCCGAGCCCCCGTTCGATTCGAGCCATAGAGCTTTACGCTGCTGGAAGTTGATCCTCGCAGCAAGGAAAGAATAGAAAAGGTGAGATGGTTGCCTTTCTTCTAGAGGTTCAGAGACCATAACTCTGAAGTAAGAAAATATTTTTCCCTGAACTTGAACGAGGATAAAGAACAGGTTGGAAACATACAGTTCAGGTTGACGAAAGACTTGGTGGCGCGGGCATGTGGAATTCCGCAAGATGGAGAGCGATGGTTTAAAAACCACTGCTTCAACAAAGAAATGTGCACATCTTTCCTGCAGAAGGATCACTCAAACCCCGACTGGAGTAATGGGATTCCGAATGATTTTTTAAGGAGTAAGTATCGTCAGTTATTGTTTTTCCTACAGAATTATGTTACGTGCAAGGGTCACTTTGACCTCGCATTCCTGTTTCATATTAGGATTTTTAGACAGTTTCGAGACAAGCCCCTAAATTTTTCCTATTATTTAAAAATGTCATTGATCAAAATGTCCATGGCCGCGAAAGAGAGGGTCACCCACATAGAGGAAAACCTCTACCATCACGGGTTGGTGAAGATTATTCTGGTGGAAGTCCTGCGAAAACATAAACAATCATGGGAGGAATTTCTGACAGAAAACCATTTTGTGAATGTTGGAGATTCTGAACCCTTAGGATTCAGGGAGGAAAATCCCATAGAGAAATCGAAGAAGAAACTATAGACCCATGGACCAAAGGTGGACGAAGATGACGGGGATGATGAATTTATGGTGGCCGGTGAAACCACTGTGGAGGGCTCCCATCAGAAGAATCCTTCTACCCCTGTTAAACGATATACCAGAAGCCAGGCTCTTTGGCTGACCATTAAGGATACAACAAAAGAAGGGACACCCCCAAAATGTTTACCAAGTAGATAGAGAAGTCTCGTGGTCAGGCCAAGGGAAAGGAGAAGGTAAACCCTTCTACATTCTTTGACAAGGACATTGTGTCCTTTCAGGATCCTTCACTGTAGGAATGTCATAATGAAGCCGTGAAAGCGCAGGAGGATTTGAGTGTGCCCTAATCCTCACAGGGGCATCATGAGGGAGAGGTGATTCCATTGATGAAGCGGTCTCGACATACGCTGGAAGAGACCATTAAGGAACCTACTCTTTCAGAATGGGCCTTGAAAGTAGAGAACGCGACCCTGAAGGAAAATAGCCTTAAGATGCAGAAAGAACACGAAGAGTGGCATGAGAAAGCGACCCGCATCATGAAAAATAAGCAGGCCCAGATTGACCACTTGAAGAGGAAGAATGAAACGTACAGGGGACAGATTCAAGTGGAATATATTCGGGCCCAGAGAGGAGGAGAAAAGTTGATTTTCGGTTTGAGGACTACCTCAATTTTGCTTGCATACGGACATGCAAGAGTTTTGGTGTTGGGGAGATGTTAAGTCTGAAATTTAATCATTTTGACACTTGTCCTAGGCCTTTCCTCCCCTATTTTTGAACCCTTTTCGCTCTTTAATTATACCTAGTTCAGCTATGTTATCTAGTTTTGGCTAAAAATGGTACCTGTTGGACCAGAATTGTGAATTACAGATAAATCACGCTTCCCTAGACAGGTGCTAGTCTAAAACACCAGATTAAAGACTATACGAATACTTTTCTTAACTCAAAATAAACACACAAAGAGGATTGGAGGCTTACTTGATCAGTCGCTTCTAAATGGCTCTTTTTGTCGCTTCTGTTGCAGCTTCAAATTCAAGTGATTTGTGCGAAATGCTCCCTGCAAGAAAGAACACTGAAATAATAGAAGATGCAATAATATAGATGTCTATTCAAGTTAGTTTGCTAAATCAGTAAAGCATAAACCATATACATCAACTAAGATCTTGCAATATGGAAAATCAAAGTCAATACAAATGCATATAGGGAAAAATAAGTTGTATTTTTTATTGATGATAAAAGGAGAGGTTACAACCAAGTGACTGATTTGAAGTGACATTTCCAGCAATGTCCCCAAGCCTCATCACAGTATAAATATCTCCAGCAGCAGCTACACAAATCTAGCGCTCAATTGAAAATTCTCCAGCATTTCTCTACTCAAACTATTCTTTTTCAAACACTCAGATCTGTGTTCAATTTATAGATGAACTGTAGGTTGTTTTGCAATCAATGAATTTCCAATAATAGGTAATACATATTTCCAATCATTTAGATGTCAAATGGACACTTGGATTCGAAGCTTGACACATGTGAACTCTTCTAGAAGGCACTGGCTAAGTGGAGATTCCGGAACAATGAGAATTTTGCTCCCAATGTGACCAACTCACCTGTGAATGTTGGGAAGTGCTTTGCAGAGCAGCCTTGCATGGGGATACCTGCATATGCAATGCACTTAGCCCCTTTAGAGACTGTGTTGGTGAGCTCTCATATGCTATATACTAAGCTTCAAACTTTGGAAACCTTTGCTTGATGAAATTCTTGTTTGATTTGTCTTGTTTTTGTCTTAGGGCATGTAGCAACTTGAAATGATAGGGAATGATAGACCCTTAATCATTGGTTCTGGAGATGATGCCCAGTTAACCAGGTCATTGGGAATGGTGCCCAAATTGACCTATAACAAATTTCCCCCTAAAGCATGAAGTCGAAATAATAATAATAACTTTTGAATGAAATGCTTTACACTGTGATGGGCTGGAGATGAAGCGGAGTAGTCACCTGCATCAATCTTACAATACATTACATCATGATATATCCTCTTTCATCATAATTGCTGAGGGCAGGCATTCCCATATTCAACACATAAAACAATCTAATAACATGTACATAATTCAGAAATTCGTCTTCATTGAAATGTTGCTCAGATGCAGAGATGCCTACAAATGTAGGCCCATGTTTGGATGACAATCTAGCCATGTGAATATATGATTTGTGGTCGAATATGGAAAGACATCGTTTGATTACCAGCCAATGATGTGAGTTGTTAACAAACGTGAGAGAACCACCATTAATGTCAATGGCCCTCAAAGTACTGCAGTACATTTCGTAAGGCGTGAATAGATGATTTGATGTTGAACGCCAAACAAAATCTTTCAGTAAAAGGTCCGGAAGCGAGGATCTTGTTGATGCTGTAACAAGCCTCATGGTACTGGAATCTGATGTTTTTAAGTGAACTTCTTGGATATTGATTTGTCGTCGACAAGAAGTCACCTTATTGCGAAACATGAGTTACTGATTTCGGAGGCAAGGTTATGACTTGATATGGCAATTTTCAGGGATGATGGTCATGAGAATGAAGGTTTATGAGTATTGCAGAAGGATGAAGTATTTACTGGATAACTTATCTTGAACATATCGACAACACTGTGATGAGTTGGCAGCGTTGACCCAAAACCGAAGTGAAAGTTTGATGAACCATAGGTGTGAATGAACCATCAAGATGATCACCCAACCCAAATAGTCATGGACATGGAGTGAAAGAAGTGTCATGTTCAAGAGCGACTTGCTACCATAAAAATTCTTGCCCATTTTTCCCAAATTTTCCTCGGTCATTTGTCGACTTGTTCTTCTTTATTTTTTAACAAGCTTGAGGAGGATAACATTTACTTGATCTATAATCGACCCTTCGGGCAAATAAAGTATCGCTATTTAATAATTTAACGAGTCTAGCGATGAATGAAACTCTATTCTTGCCATGATTGACAAGCTTGTTGCTATTTTATGTTTTAACGAGCTTAACGACAGTGATAGCTCGGTTATTTTTCATATTTAGAGAGTCTGAAAAAGAGGACGAAAGAAAATTCCATAAGTACTTTTTCGTAAATTTGTCACTCAGACCCGAAAAAGTGTAAAATAATATCTGAGAGAACCTCTTTGGTCATGTTTAACCAAGGTATTCCTTTTTCGTAAATAATTTATCTTAGTCTGGAAAATGGTTAAACTTATATTGAGTAGATATCAATTCATTTACTTTTACAAGTTCAAAAATACAAGTGCTCGACAATATTTTCACATTATTGAAGTCTGAAAAGAGCTGAAAGAAGATTATAAGGGTTCCTTTTTCGCTGTTATCGAAGCTCGAAAAAGAGATAAAAGTGCACTTCAAATCTTTTTTCGTTTTTAACAAAGCTCGAAAAATAAGGAGAAAAAATATGCTTTGTGGTGAAATCATTATTTGAAATAAATCTGCACGACTAATTTGTTCCTCAGTAGTAAGATTTGTTTCAGAGCAACATCAAATAGATTAAAAATACCTGTTTCATGATAAAAACATAATAAAACTATAGTCATAGCAATAAATGTAATTTGCAAATAATTAAATGACTATTAAAAGTAGTTTCACTATTCATTTTTACCATTCCATAGTTATTATTTTCATTTTGGAGCTCAGAACCTGATTTTACCCTCGAACTTTAGTAGTTGATTGCGTGCAATTGGTAACAATGTTTTGAATGCCCCCTGCAAAAGCACATGTCAAATGTCCCCTGCAAGAGAAGATGGCCCCCAAGCTTCATTTCATTCACCTAAGTAGATTACTAGTTACTAATGGTTGGATGGAATGAAGGTTCATTATAAGGGAGGATTTGTTTCATTTTTTAACGAGATTGACACAGAAAAAAACTATGCTCATGACCTGTTTCATTTTTTAATGAGGTTGACACAGTAAAATAACTTTCCTCAAAGGCACTTGTTTCATGTGTTAACGAGGTTGACACAAGAAAAAATAATTGTCTTCAAACCCTGTTTCATTTTTTAACAAGGTTGACATAGTTAAATAACCATCCTCATGGGAAGCTGTTTCATTTATCAAAGTTGACACAGGAAAAGAACTATCCTCAACACCTGTTTCATTTTTTAATGAGGTTGACACAGGAAAAGAACCATCCTCATAAATCTGTTTCATTTTTTAATGAGGTTGACATAGAAAAATAACTATTCTCATTGTGCAATTGGACTAGTGAGTGTGTGCTAGAAAAGACGTAGTCTAACAAAGTCATCATTCAAGGAGTTTGATAAGCACCACAAATGATAAGTTATAACACGTATTGACAAGTCTTCTCCAGGGTTTTCATTGAATTTTGGAATTTCCGAGGATAATTTATGTGGTATCACCGGCCACCAAGGAGAATAACTGATGGAATCAGCTTGATATTGCACTAAAGATGTGAATAAAGGATCAAGTTGTTCAATACTCATAAAGGAGGAACCAGATAGGATTCCAGAGGATGACATGGGTGAATTCAATGGACAAAACATCAAAGATGAAGCAACAGTAGATGTTGTCGCAGTCGAAATAAATGGTTCAGTCTGGGATGTTATCTCAACCACGGTCAAATGAGTCAGTGTATACCCTATAGAATCTATGGGAATTCAAAATGAAACAGGATCAACAAAAGAACAGGAAGGTGATTGAGGAAAAGACTCGTACAGGTAAAGCTCCTACCGAAAATGAGTTGGAGTTAAAGGTGTCTCGTCTTGTGATATTTCTTCAATCAAAATCAACCCAAGTGGAAGAACTTCACCGTCAGGCCCAAAGTATATTTCAGGTGGTTAACTGCGTGATATGGGAGACTCAATGGCTACAATAGATTTTGGAGTGATAAATACAGAAACAACTTCCGGTTATTCGACTTCGAGATCAATATTTTCTCCACTTAGGGAATATAGCAACTGAAATATAAGGGGATGATAGACCCTATTTTATTGGTCCTGGGATGATGTCCAATTTGACCAATAATAGTTGCCCCCTAAAGCACAATGGGATTTGGATCAACTTCTAGTTGAACAATGTTGGGTTCGGAAGGTATGGTCTCATAGATTGGATGGATCGTGACCACGGGTAGCTATGAGGACTCCGTCTCGACAACAATAGATGAACCAGGATGAGTAGAAACAACTTGTGCCAACTCTGGTATATGGGAAGATGATGCTTCACCAGAGGTACTAATAGCACTGGTTTCGGTAGAGTGATCGCCTTCGCCTACCAGAAATAACTTCTGGTGGTAAAGGTGGTTTTAATGTTAATCTACGCGAATGACGGGGGATAGGATTTTGTTCTTCCACGATGACTGATTTATTTTAACCAAAAACAAATAAACAAAATAAAAGGGTAATGTTAGGCAAAAGGTTTACCAAGAAACTGTGAACTGCAGAATACCTCCTGGCGAACCAAGAAGTACGAGCAGGCAATCTCCCTGAATGTTGTGTTCGGTGTATCACAATTTACAAAGCAGTCGACTTAGTTCACTATGGATGGATAACAACTTAAATTTTTCCTCCCAAATATACCCGAAGGTACGTGGAGGCCCAAGTCTGTATTAGCGTTGTTTGATGCGAAACCGCACAGTGAGAGCACCCCTTAATACTTATCATACTGTAACACCGCCCGATATACTCGAAAGTACGTGGAAGAGCTATGATATACTTACGTATGTGGAGTGAGGTATCACACTCGGAATGTATCGCAGACAAGTTAATGACAACTGCTATGTTTTACGACACCGGAACATGTCTCTAGCCTAGACCTTCTAAATGTTATCGTTATGGTTCCAATGCTTTGTTAAGTAAATTGAGATTAATTTTATGTTGATCTTGCTTAACAATTTGCCTTTCAAAGATTCACCGCGATGATGTGTAGGAAACTCCTAATTGCAAACTAAGAATGATAAAAAATCTTTCACTTTTAGTTTCTTCAATGAAAAACCTAGTTACTAAGGGGAAAGAGCAAACAATTTGTGAGCAAACAAATCAATGAGCACAAGCTAAACGTAGATTTCCTAATTTTCCTTTTGCAAAACACACAAAATTCTACATGCAAATGCAAGTTTTTCTTTTTATTTTTCTTAATGTTATGAATGTAGAAAAGAAACTAGGTGCACTAAATCAACAATTCAAATGTCTTTTACTTTCGAGAAACGAAAAATACAAACAAAAATTTCTCTTTTGAAGGAAAAATGAGGATTTCAACAACAATTTCTCCTATCAAGGAAATGAAGATTGTATGACAATTTCCTATTTCGAAAGAAAATGATTCTTAATGCGACCATAAAAATACTTTGAAATCAACTTGTCAATGATAAAGAAAAACTTTTCAAACAAACATTGAAAAAAATTTCAGTCAAAGGAGGAAGAAATATATAGAGTCATTGGTCAATATGAGAGTCAAACTTTTCAAAACATAGCAGAAAACAAACTGAAGAAAACTGCAAAGGCAAATTCAAAGGAATCTGGGTGTTTTCAGGAGTCAACGCAGTCTCCAAGGGGAGACAGTGCTCTGCAATGCAGGCTAGGAAGGGAGACAATGCTATGAAAAGCACTGTGTCATGTCTAAGGGTGCATTGGGCGTAGTATACAAAGAACAATACTACTGTTTAACTCATTGTCTTTGCAAATTTGGCTTTGAAAAAGTTTAATTTTGATAAGTAAAAACTATTGGGTGGATAAACAAAGAAAATTAGAGGCTTAAACACCTAGAAATAAGAGAAATCGCCCCCAGTGGAGTTGCCAATTTGTTGTTTTACGACACCAGAACACGAAACCAACGATTCTGGTCTGCGAAACCAACGATTCTGGGTTCGATCCCCAGTATGGTCGCCAATTTGTTGGGCCAGAATTTTGAATTATGGATAAATCACGCTTCCCTAGACATGTGCTAGTCTAGAACAACATATTAAAGACTATATAACTACTTTTCCTAACTCAGAATAAACACACAGAGAGGATTGGAGGCTTACTTGATCAGTCGCTTCCAAATGGCTCCTTCTCTCGCTTCTATTGCAGCTTCAAATTCAAGTGGTTTGTGCGAAATGCTTCCTGCAAGAAAGAACATTGAAACAATATAATATGCAATAATATAGATGTCTATTCAAGTTAGTTTTCTAAATCAATAAAGAATAAACCATATACATCAACTAAGATTTTGCAATATGGAAAATCAAAGTCAATATAGATGCATATAGGGAAAAATAAGCTGTATTCTTTATTGATTATAGAAGGAGAGGTTACAACCAAGTGACTGATTTGAAGTGACCCTTCCAACAACGTCCCCAAGCCTCATCACAGTATAAATCTCTCTAGCAGAAGCTACACAAATCTAGCTCTTAATTGAAAATTGTTCAACATTTATCTACTCAAATTCTTCTTTTTCAAGCACTAAGATCCGTGCTCAATTTATAGATGAATTGTAGGTTGTTTTGCAATCAATGACTTTCCAATAATAGGCAAGACATGTTTCCAATCATGTAGATGTCAAATGGACACTTGGATTCGAAGCTTGACATGTGAACTCTTCTAGAAGGCACTGGCCAAGTGGAGATTCCGGAACAATGAGAATTTCACTCCCAATGTGACCAACGCACTTGTGAATGTCGGGAAGTGCTTTGCAGAGAAGCATTACATGGGGCTACCTGCATATGCAACGCACTTAGCCCCTTTAGAGACTGCGTTGGTGAGCTCTCATATGCTATATACTAAGCTTCAAACTTTGGAAACCTTTGCTTGATGAAAGTTTTGCTTGATTTGTCTTGTTCTTGTCTTAGGGCATGTAGCAACTTGAAATGATAGGGAATGATAGACCCTTAATCATTGGTCTTGGAGATGATGCCCAGTTAACCAGGTCATTGGGAATGGTGCCGAAATTGACCTATAATAGTACCATAAGCCTAAGGTATGCTAAATTATCATACGAAGTGTCATTTTATCTAAATTCGAGTATTCTTTGATCTAGCTATGTCTTTATTGCATTACTACTTTAACTACTCTAGAATTCGTGCGTAGATTTGCTAGATTCGAATGGTTACGCAAATCTCGTAGACAACTCATGCGACCGAGATAACTGTAGACATTCTGGATTTTCTGCAGATACCTCGATTTCCTGCAACCGTCTTGATTTCCTATAGTGAGATCGATGGTCGACCATGTTCCACTCATCTCCAGATTGAGTAAAGACATGGGTTTTGAAGGAAATTTGCTGCATATGGAAGTTGTCCTATTCATTGTTCTGAATCCTATTTTTCAACCACCCAAACCTTCAGACCTTCTCTTGTGCCCACATGGAGAAACAGTTTCAGCTGTGCAATGAAAATCGTCTAATCCATGCTTCCAGTCATGGATTAGACTGAACAAAAGTTTACTTTGTCAATTTGTATCTATATCATTGGCTGTAGGCTTATATTAGTGATCTAATTTTCTCAAGCAAAATATGGGCTTTGAGAAATGTATAAATCTAATGTATTTCACTTTGTAAAGGAGGTTGGGTTGGTATTGCTGTTGATAGCAAGATATCAGACTGTACTTAACTGTAATTTCTAGATTAATAAAATATTCTATGTTCTGTTTACCTTTCTGAGTAGCCTTTTCGAATTTCGAAGGAATTGTGAGTGGGGGAGGGCCCCCTTTGCTCACAACTCCCGTAGCATAGTGTGTGTTTTATTTCTGTTTCATTTATGCATTAATAATTCCTGTACATAGCTAGTTCTTTCTTTCTGCATTTCCTACAACAAACTGTTAATTGGTTAAGTGATTTAATTCTTTATGTCAATGAGTTCTTTTCATTTGATCAATGCTTGGATTCATGCTCTTTAAGTTGGATTCTTGATTATGGTTTATATTTTCCTACATCAATATCAACAAACCCAAGTGCTGTAGAGGGATGTTATAAGTCACTCCATAGCCATTGCTGTTAAAGTATTGATACATGAAAGAAGCATGAGTTGTTGATTGTTGTTTGATCTTTATCTTTTCATGGTCAATATCAACAATCCTAAGTGTTGTAGAGGCCCGATGATATATGCCACTCCATAGCCATTGTTGCCAAGTGTTGATATAGGAAAGAAGCATTAGTTGATATGTGTATAATTTATTAACACTTGAAGTAATCAACCTGCATATACTTTGCACTGCATCTCATCATTTTACCTTCCTGGGTTGACAATTTATGATTGGAAAATTATAAGCATATAATTTGACTCGACACTTTGCCATAAACTCCTAGGACTTGTTTCCCTCCTTTTTTTTGTTAAAGTTGGTTAAAAAAAAATAAAATAAAAAATAAAATAAAAAAAATTGGCCTTCGGAGTCAAAATAGCCATTATTCTAATGTATGATTTGACTTTATACTCATTAGTACATTTTTATAATAATATTTTAACTTCATATATTAAATAAAAATAAATTTGTATCATAAATAATTTTTCTTCCTAGTCAAACTAGATGTTGTTCCAACAACTATTTGGCCTTCTCTACATCTATATAAGCTTAATGACTCGATTTGATTTCTCATCTCGTCCCGAAGATGAACCACATTGGTTGGTTCGATATGCGTTGACAATTTTCTGTCCAATGTGATTACAAACAAAAGATTTTGGAAAAATAAGAATGTAGTCAATTACATATAGTCTTCATTGTGATCAATCTCAAACTATTTTTTTCTACTATAAATTTAAATCTTTTTTTGTAGTAAACATCATACATGGGCTCTATTGCTCTCCAATATTAATATGTTGAATTACTATAACACTAAAATCAATGCATCTAATGCAATCAATCAAATAAGATTAGAAAACAACATCTACATTGAAATCAATGCATCTAATGTAAGAAATTAAATAAGATTAGAAATTAACATCTACACTCAAATCAATGCATTCAATGCAAGTAAGCAATTAAGATTAGAAAACAACATCTACAATGAAATCAATGCATTTAGTTCAAGCAATCAAATAGGATTAGAAATCACCATCTACACTGAAATCAATGCATCTACTGCAAGCAATGAAATAAGATTAAAAATCATCTACATTGAAATCAATGCATTTAGTGCAAGAAATCAAATAGGATTAGAAATCACCATCTACACTGAAATCAATGGATCTACTGCAAGCAATCAAATAAGCTTAGAAATCATTTACATTGAAATCAATGCATTTAGTGCAAGCAATCAAATTGGATTAGAAATCACCATCTACACTAAAATAAATGCATCCATTGCAAGCGATCAAATAAGATTAGAAATCATCTACATTGAAATCAATGCTCTAGTGCAAGCAATCAAATAGGATTAGAAATAACCATCTATATTGAAATCAATGTTTCTAGTGCAAATAGTCAAATAGGATTAGTAATCACCATCTACACCGAAATCAATGCATTTTGTGCAAGTGGTCAAATAGGATTAGAAATTGTCTACATTTAAATCAATGCATTTAGTGCAAGCATTCAAATAATATTAGAAATCACCATCTACACTAAAATCAATGCATCTAATGCAAGAAATATTTTCCTCTCTCCCTCCCCTCCCTTCCATCTATATCTATATCTCTCTCCATCTCTCCTTTGTCTCTTTATCTCACCCCCAAACACACACACTCTCTCACTCCATATCTATCCATCTCTTTGTCCCTCCCTGCCCCTCTCTTTTTCCCTCTACACCTTCAATTATATCTCTATTACCCTTTGTTTCTCTATATCACCCCAAAACATACACACACTCTCTCTCTCCCCTGCGTTTATCTCTTTTCCCTCCTATTGTCCTCTCTCCCCCACGTTTATCTCTTTTCCCTCCTATTGTACTCTCTCCCTCTCCCTCTCACTCTCACTCTCTATGTTACTGTATCCCTCCCTCTCTCCTTCTCTCTCATTCTCCCCTCCTCTCCATCTCTCATTTGTCTTTTTATCTCACCCCTAAACATACACACACTCTCTCCATCTCTCCCTTGTCATTCTATCTATATCTCTACTTCTCACTCTCTATGTATTTCTTCTTCCATCCCTCTCTCCCCCTCCAACTCCATCTATCTATCCCTCCCTCTCGCCTCTCTCTCGTCCTTCCTCTCTTTCCCTTTCTCTCCTACCTCCCTCTCTTCCCCCATCTCTCTCTCTACCCTCCAATCCTCTCACTATCTCCCTCCCTCTCTCCCCCCTCCATATGTATATCTCTCTCTCCCCGTCTCACCCCCCACCATCTTTATGTCTCTCTCTCTCTCCCTCTTGTAGCCTTCTCTACCTTCTCACTCCTCTCCCTCCCTCTCTCTCTCTCTCTTCATTCCCCCTATCCCTTTTCTTTTAGTTTCTCTTTTGTCACCCCCTATCTCTCCATCTTTATCACTCTTTTGACTTTGTTCTTCTCTCAAATATATATCCATAGTTAATATATAACATGATATATTAATATATATTATAACATAACACATTTAATATTGTATTAATCCAAAGTTTCACCTCTATCAGTCTCGGTCTTTGTTCTTCTCTCAGATATATATCTATCGTTAATATATAACATGATATATTAATATATATTATAACATAACAAATTTAATATTGTATTAATCCAAAGTTATTAAATTTAATAATATTAATATTATATATATTAATATGAATATTAGATTTAATAATAATAATAATAATAATCTTTCAATATTAATATTAGGGTCAATAATGCATTTTTTTGCATGGTATATAATAATTTGACCCATAGGCTTCATCTAAACAAAACCTCGTGTTGGTGAATATAAAGAGGTTTTATTTATTTACTATATCTCTGGTCTGGTTTATTTATATTTTTATTTATTTACCATATCTCTTTTATTTATCATCCATCTTTAGAAAAAAGACGAAGCTTAAGATATGAAGAGTGCAGGCCAGGAACTTATATAAATAAAGAAAAATCTCATCGTTGGAGATAGTCCAAGAGAAATATGATGTTAGTTAAATTTAAAATTAAAAATGTGTTAAATAAATTATTATCTTTTAGGTAAGGGAATAATTTGACTAGATCCCAGAGATAAATGAAATTAAGAATTAATTTATTATAAAATAATTAAATAAATGAATGATTTAATATCAAATAATTAAATAAATGAAGTGGCCGTTAGAGAAATGGAAAGGAACGTTGATAATTGAAATAAATAAATTATATAAGATAATTATGAATTTTAATGGAAAGGACTAAACATGAAGAAAGGGAAAATGATATAGAGATTTTTTTTGATGAATTAATTAAATTAAAAATTAATAAAATTAAATATAATTAAAATAAAAAGGGAGGAAATTAAAATGATCGAACCTGAATCTTTAGAACCGTCAATATAAACTCAGGTCATTATGGTTATGATTTTAAATTTACAGTCAACATAATTAAAATTTATAATCAATATAAACTCAAGTCATTCAGTTATAAATCTACAATCAATTGGTCATTCAAGTCATTCAATATGTAATGTATATTTAAATTCAGCAGGAACATAATTGAAACTCATAATCAATATAAACTTTACAATCAACATAAACTTAAAGCATTTAGAGAGATATTCTCTTAAATATTTTAAATTTATGTTATTACAATAATTTATAGTAAATGGAGAGGTTTTTTCATTCAATATGTAAGGTATTTAAAAGGATATTCTCTTAAATATTTTAAATTTATGTTGTTACAAAGTAAATTTTAATTATTTAAATCTACGATCAATATAAATCATGTCATTCAATATGTAATTTATGGTAAATGGAGAGGTATTTTTTATTCAATGTGTAATCTTGTGGTACAAGGAGAGATTTTCTCTAAAAGTTTTTAAATTTATGTTATTACAACTAAAATTTTAATTATTTAATTCTACCATCAATATAAATGGTTGTAATTCAATATGCAATTTATAATCATTAATATTTATATAAGCACATAAAGAGGTATCACTTGAACCTTTGAAGTAGGGCTCATGATATTCAATATGTAAGTATATGAAGAAGTATTCTTTTATTTTTGAAGTAGGTGGACATTTAAGAGTATATGAATTAAAAATATGAAGAATTCATTAAGTATGAAGTTTCAATTGTTAATTATGATTTTGTTTTATGTTTATTAAATATTTAAACCTAAAATGAACAAATTAACAAAAGCTTAGGTCATTCAATAATAAATCTGTTGATTGTTAATTTTGACTTTGTTTCATGTCCAATAAATATGCAAACCAATCCATATAAACTCAAGTCATTTAGTATGTAAGTAGTGATAGAAACAACTAAAATCACACAATTACAAAAACACAATCATATATCAGGCACAAATGGTGTATGTGTAAACACACTCACACACACGGATTACAGTGAGATTACTTTATTAAATAGAGTTTCTGAGATCCAACTTATTTCTAATTTAGAGAGAGAGGTTGAGAGAATTTCTCAACCATCACATAATAATTTCTAAAATATGGAATGTAAGCATTAACTCCAACAGCCCCCCTTAATGATTACATTACATGAAAATAACAAAATAGTCAAGCTTATCAGTAGATGCTCCATCAAGTTGCTTCATAACCCTCGGAAAGGTGTAGTTGGCAAGTTGGATTCCCGAGTTCGCTTTCTCAACCCCTGAATCAAGGGCCTCCCGAAGTCAATTACTGGACAACATCCCAATCTGTAGCATAACCTCATTAGGAGACCACTTCCATGTCTACCACTAACGAGGGATCCTTCCCTAGATCCGCAACTGCCATACTATCTGGAAAACCATCCATATTGAGCCTTGCTGCCACTTGATCTCTTCAAAAAACAATTGATTACATTTTGCAATTGCTGAACTACTAGTCATTCTATGGACGAGCTCCCATCCATCGAGATACATGGGTGCCAATCGCTGTACTCGCCAGTTATGTAGAAAAGTCGTCTAGATATAGAATATATCTAGAATCAGTGTTACAAAATGACCTTTTTATCTAATTTGAAAATTTATCCTCACTTAATTTACAAATAATTTATAATAATACATAAATCAACACCGACTTTACCCTTAACAATACAGATAAGGATGTCATGCATAGGCCCATTATCCATATCTTTTTGGACAAAGAGCAAGTTGATCCACTACACATAACAAAAAGCTAACTCGCCTAATTTCTGTGGACGGTATCATGCATATGTGTCGGAAAAACCGCATGGCAACACGAGAATTGGATGGGGATTTAAAGCCTTCCGTTTCGTCGAATTTCGCTCTCATTGTTTTTAGGAGAAGTCGGCAGATCGAAGCTTACATAAGCGTGAGAAACCCAATCCCATGAAGTTACTCGAGGGCATCAGTACCTTCAGTCTCGCTCGGTCATCAGCTTTGTTTTCTTGTTTGGACTATGAGAACCAGTTCTCGAATTACAGAATTTATGTTTTATAATTCATTGTGAATCAGCAAGCGTTGAGTTCGATACTCGGGAGATCATCGCCAGATATGATCTCTGTACAAGTTCACAAAGAGGAGCCGAGCTGCAGATCGTGTGGTGTGCCGAAATTTTTTAGCAAAACCGACGCCGTGCAGAAGTTGATGATAGTACCAAATATGTGGGGAATCAAGAAACAGGATGCTTGGTATGCAAGCGACAACATTCAAAGATGCTTTTTCCTTTCAATGAAAAGGCAGATACAGGAATCGCAAGAAACACATCGTCGACTGCACAGGCGTACGAAAAACAAATCAATCAACACAGGAAATCAATTTTCACTCTTATTTTCCAAGGATTTAAACTCACAATACACAGGCCTCTGATCCTGTGCTCTGATACCATAATAGAAACAACTAAAATCACACAATTACAGAAACACAATCATATATCAGGCACAAATGGTGTATGTGTAAACAAACTCACACACACAGATTACAGTGAGGTTACTCTATTAAATAGAGTTTCTGAGATCCCACTTATTCTTAATTTAGAGAAAGAGGTTGAGAGAATTTCTCAACCATCACAAACTAATTTCTAAAGTATGGAATGTAAGCATTAACTCCAACAAGTAGATGAAGAGATATACTCTTAAATCTTTGAAGGTAGTGGACATTTAGGGGTATATGAAGATATTATATACTCTTAATGTTCATTAACTTTAGAGTAGAAGTATATGATATCTCCTATACCCTAAATTGATGAGTAGAAGTATAGTTAATATTTCATATTTGCCTAAATTTTCATCAATTTAAGTAGATCCTAAATTAATGGATAATATGATATTTCATATATTTCTAAATTTTCATCAATTTAAAGGGTTTCAGGAAATATCTCTTTACCAATTAGATGAATTTTATGTTTATTGTAAATTTTGACATCTAATGAATACAAAGCAGAGAAACATAGTCAAAGCTAAACAATTCACTTATTTTAATATGTGTTTGAAATTAAAAATTGAGACTAGAATGGTTTCATTTATATATTAGATAATCTGAGTTTGAATTTATGTTTAGTTATTAGATAATTTTAGTTTATATTAATTGTAAGTTTTGACAAAGTATGTTAATTATAGTTCTAACTTCAAATTACAAATTACAAAATTGAATTTAGTTCATTTAAAATTTACTATTAA